>CM021531.1:11030331-11045456 GCA_010994315.2 Pisaster ochraceus
TATTCATTCATTTGTCCTTTTAATCCATGGGTTTCTTCTCTATCTTATCAGAAACATGATGCCTGTTAACCTGGTGCAAGCATGCTTCCAACAGGTGAGGGAAGGTGGACTTATGCCACCGAAAATTTCTCAACTCTTTGCTCTAGCTCATAAAATTTCTCAATTCAGAAATATTCACATTCTAGTCAATAAAGGTCACCCATTCCCACTAGGAGAGGGAGTAGTTCATCGAGACCCTTCTCAACAATTATCAGTAAATTGCACCAGTAAAAGGAGTATTTTAAACCTCAACCAAAAAATCAATGCTTTTATTGCAGACACCATATATCGAGAACAAAGAAAATGTACAAATGAACAAAAGGAACTGTAGTATCCTCTGAATGTTTTTCATTTGAATATCTCTAAAAACGTTTCCCTGCCGCCACCCTTCTTTCGTGTCATACAGCAAACTACTTATTATGTGTATGAGGAGAAATTCAAGAAAGTTTTATTCAACGCATCAATGGAAAACTCCACATTGCTGGAGAATTCCACCCTCAGTCCTGAGTTGGTGACCTACACCGAGACCCCTGATGGCACCGACAGTCCTGACATTATGACAAGCATGAAACCCACGTACATAACTGTCAGTCTCGGCATGCAGAAAGTACGCAAATTCGGCTACAAAAGTGGAATGAACGTCCTCGGTATGTAGTAAACAAACAAACCAACCACTTGGGTTCTGTAGTCCCATGTTTTTATCCTTTCCCACCTATCACTTATACTAAGTCAGCATCACCCTCTACATCTTCCAATGTTCCAAAGTATTTCCATCTCCAACAGTTTTTTTTATCTTGGGGCATCTAAAAGCACTATTTTTTTAAGACAGGTATGCTTAGGTTTTGAATTTTGAGACACATTTGCATAGCACCTTGGTTAGGGTTTGCAAGATATGGGGCACAATCTGCAGCCAACTACTGGATTCTTTTACATGCATTACACAACACACAGGACCAATGAAGGACAAAACAATCATTCAACTTCATTCACTGTCAACTTGTTCAAAAGATGAAAACACAAAATCAGCATGTCTAAAATCTATTTAAGCTCCAGAACGGGACATTACAGTACAGGGCAATTAGAAAATTAATAAATAATTAGTAAATATATAATGGTGAAGTCTCTCCCTTAAGGACACAAGTGCCAAGACTAGGACTCGAATCAACACACTCTGCTGATCAGAAACACCTGGGTGCTTGATCACTCGGCCACAACAGGCCAATCAAAGAGAATCAAAGCTGTTACACTCAAGTCGATCACAAACCAACAGTAGAACGTTTCGTTCAGAACTGTCTGTTTAACTTGTCTCTTTGTAGGTATCGTGACTTTCTGCATTGCATTTGGACTTCTTCTGAGTAGGATGGGACAGAAGGCTCGTGTGATGATCCAATTCTTTGACATCCTGGCTGAGATTACCATGCAGCTGGTCAGTCTCATCATGTGGTAAGTCTTGTTTCAAACTTTGGTTCCTTGGCTTTGTGCTTCTGCCATTGATACACTCTTCATCACCCACAAACCAACTCCAGTGGCGCCCTCTGGATGGAGGCCCTTTTACACACAGTAACCATAAAATGGGAATACAAAGCTACTTAACAAAAGAAGCTTACAAAGAAACATTTTATTAGGGGTATGTGTATTGTATCTTGGTTCATAAAAGCAAAGATACTTATAAATACAAGTATTCTAGCTAAGACTTATGTTTGATTTTAGTGACAGTTAAAATGATCATTTATTGAATACCAGAATAACTTCCTAAACACAGGTACCGCAGACTGCCACAAAGTACCATACTTTCAAAGCTAGCATTGGGTGCATGGGTTTCTTCTGTTTGTACAGGGGGCTGGTATTAATGGGAAACCCCCATGGCACAGTCTCCTGTGGCACTTTGTAGAAAGGACCAGTCAGGCATGAGAGTTCACCGATAGTAGTAGTAGAGTTTACTGAAGTGATCCCATTCATCCTTTTCTTTCAGGTACTCTCCCATCGGTATCATGAGTCTGATCTGTGCCAAGATTCTAGACATGGACAAGCCTGAGTTGATCTTTGCCCAGCTTGGAATGTACATGGTCACAGTCATTGTAGGTCTTATCATCCATCTGAGTTGCCTCATGGGCATCTACACTGTATTCGTCCGAAAGAACCCGTTCATTTTCTTCAAGGGGATGCTGCAGGCGTGGCTTATGGCTATTGCAACCTCCTCCAGGTGGGTGCGATTTTCACTCAAACCGGCCCCACCCTTCCCTTTTTATTTTTTGTCTGAAAGATGCAGTATACTATTGATTTGGTCGGCAAAATCGCTGCAGCTGGTATGCTTACTCTCTTTGAGTCAAGATAAGGTACAGCCTTAATTATATTAGTGAGACAGCTGCTACTGGTTTACTTATTCAATTGGAATCAAGGTACATTCACAACACAACAACCCTTTACAAGTTGCTGCATGTAAGATGTTGTTTTTTGTAAGATGCATAAAGCGTGGGTTTACTATTTTGTCTTCACTTTTTCAAAACGCTTGTGATTTGCTTTGTAGTGCCGCCACCCTTCCAGTCACCTTTCGCTGCCTGGAAGAAAATAATAAGATTGATCGTCGAGTCACACGCTTTGTGGTGCCCATTGGAGCTACAGTCAACATGGACGGCACAGCTTTGTACGAAGCGGTGGCCGTTATCTTCATTGCACAAATGAATGGCATCCCATTGACTCTTGGACAGGTCATTACTATCAGGTAGGTCATATCCTGAGGTCATAACTTGGATGAAGGTCATTCTGCTATTAGGGCACTATTGTAAGTCGGTTTGATCAGGTAGGTCATATCCTGAGGTCGTATGGAGGTCGTATACTTTGAAGGTATGGAGTAAAGTAAGTCAATACCATTAGAAAAGTTATAACCCTGAGGTCATAACTTGGATGGCAGTCATATACTTATAGGGTAACGGAAGCAGTAATTCAATTCATAAGGAAGTCATACCCTGAGGTCATAAGTGGGCTTATTCACTTTTAATGCATTTTTAGACAAGTCACTACCATAAAGTATCCTGAGTACATATTGGTGCGGTTTATTAGGTCACTGAGTGGGTAGGGCACTGCTGATGACTAGTGCCTTCTCTCCAAAAACAACTTGCATGAATTTTGAAAATAAAGCTGCATTATGAGCTGTTGGGGTTTGCACTAATAACCTTTGTCTCAACCATTCCAGCTTGACAGCTACTCTTGCAAGTATTGGAGCAGCTAGCATTCCTAGTGCAGGTGTGGTGACGATGCTCTTAGTTTTGACTGCCGCTGGTTTACCAACCAATGATGTCAGCATCATTCTCCTCGTCGACTGGTTCTTGTGAGTTCCTATTTGTCTTTGGTTCAACAATTATTTAAATGATAAGGAGTAAATACATGTATGCGCCAGCCCCATGCATCGTGCTGAACTGAAAATCTATTCCACTATTGATTTAAGCCACAACTTTTCACTGAAACGTCACCAAAACCTGTTTGAATTTTGTTGGTATAGATTGTTTTATCAAAGAGAAACTAAATAAATTTGTAAAATATCATCTTTGAATCTATAAGGACAATTTTGTTTACCTGCCCCCAAAATTGTTTATTTCAGTATCTCAGAAAGTTGTCTATTCTGTCCTAGAAAATCAAGGGTGATTTCTTTGGAGGAAAAAAAAAACGGTTTTGAAGCTTGCAACATTTAACCCCTCCCCTTGGAGGAAAACACAAGGAAGTACATTTTGATAAACTTGTTAACCATCTGTTGCTCTTCAGGGACCGCCTGCGTACCTCCATCAATGTCCTAGGTGACTCCTACGGGGCAGCTCTTGTCTACCACCTCTCCAAGAAGGAACTGGAGGCACAGGACGCCCTGCTTGCTGCACAGGAAGCAGCCGAGTACACAGACGCCAACCACCATGGCAACATCATGGATGTCTCAAATCGCAACTCCCTGGAAGTGGTCGACAAAGAGCACAAGAAGATGGATGGAGACACTGCAAGGGAGACTAACTTCTGAGCCTGTAGCAGCTTATACTGAACCAAAAAAAACAAAAACAAAAAAAAACAGGTTTTTATTTCTGTATTTTCCCCCCACCCCCGTCCCTTTATGAAAGAATGTCCCAGGTTCTTATAAACTATGAAACTTTTAAAAGATATAAACTGCGAAACTTACCGTCTGAAATTAGTGGGGTGTCTAAGACCAGACAACCCAGGGATTCCTATTGCAGCCATGGCAACAAGAGGATGAAGTCTAAATCTCACCGTCTGAAATTTGTAGGCTTAAACAACTTGACTTTCAGGAGGATTAAATAAATCGTGTCTGGGAGTAAAGCGTTCCAAATCGTTTGGGGATAACTTGCATTGATCGTTTATTTCAACAACCAACACTCAACATCTAGAAGTTTGTCACATGAATACATTTGTTCGTTTTTATTTCTAGTGATCCTTTCATTATTTCACAATGAATATTCTCCCCCTTTCCTAATTTTTGGTTTTCTTATTTGAGGTGTTTACATAGTTTGAGCGACTTTGTTACAGGGTGTGCTTGTAAGTGTTTATGGTATAACAGTTTTTTGTATTTAAAACTTTTGTCAATTTTTCTAAGAAAACAAAAGGCGATTGACAGCAACATTGCTTTTGTACCTTAACTGAAGAGAACCTTAATGTATGTGTTCAGTGTTTAAAAAAAAAAAAACTTCTTTAGGGAAGAGTTTGTCAAGCATGCTCGTAAGTAGTTACTTGTTAACAGACAAACAATCAAGATATACATTATTGTGTGTTTACTCTATGACAATCAATGCACTTGATGTACACATGTCCAACTAACATTTGTTCTAGTAAAACAAAGTTCATAAATGAGCTAGCTGTAATTTGATCCTTGAATGAGTGGGTGTTGATGTGATATAACTATGGTTACTGATTCATTTGAAATGTGATTGTTTTGGTACAATTTTCACATGAAACAGTGCAGTGGTGTGAACTTGAGTGCTTGCTCCCTTGTGCGGAGCATTTTGTTTTTTTGTACATTTGACTGTTTCGTACGGATTAGTTAAAACTTATAACCAACTAGTGACTAGTTAGTGATGACGGTAAACAAAAACACTGAGTTTATAGTTATGGTTGAATTTGTAAGCCTGGTTAAACGACCAATGTATAAAAACAAACTCATAGCAATAATAATAGAGTGAACATAACGAGTGTGGTTGGTTTGAGGTTGTACCATGTGTGTAGATATAAGTGGATCTTGTTTAACCGGTAGTACGTGTATACCGTAAACTGTACGTATTATCCAAAAGTTCTTCCGAACAGTATAAAGTTTGCCCTTAGTAAACATGTACGTGTGATGTTAGATTTGAAATAATCTTAACTCCGAAACTGTTTCCCTGGAAGAGAAGGTATTACATATTTTGAAATATAATTTGGGGGATGAATTATTTTATAAATGTTCAGCAACATAAGTCAACACAAAAACAGATTGATTTTAGCATTCATTTACTTCAGGATTCAAGTATTTTTTAGGTATCTATTTTGATATCTTTTGAGAAATATTACTTCCCGTTAAAATGAACTAAAAATTTTCTGAAATTATTGTTGAAAAACATTCAAAATAATGGGTGCTGCATATTTTCTACTCATATCATTTTGCAAACACCGTCTCATGTGTAGGTTATGTTTAGTACCTACTCCCAGACCAATGTAATCAAAGTGTATATTGCTAGGAACACTGTCTACTTATCCACTCAATTGTGAACTTATTTTAAAAAGTTGCTTCTTGCGGAGAAATGTTGCGTACAAAGTTGTTCTTTCTTTAATGATGCTCAAAGTGCAACTTCATGTTTTCTTTTTACTGGGTCTGTGCAACAGGGCCCATTCTTAACCCACAAAAAATAGTCAATGATTTGGAGCCGATTAAAAGTTAGACGGTTCCAAAGCTCAAATTGGTGTCAGACAACACTGAATGGAGAGTCCAGGATTCTACCTCATTGAGTTCATATCAACATTTATTTCCATACTGTCAAGTCAATACACAATGTACAGTGTTTGCAAAACATTAGATTAAATATTAGGTCACTGTTATGAAATTGGGGGTGGGGGGATTCCAACACAAATAACATTTACACATTTTTAGGCTTTTTGACAGCGTTCTCCCTTTACAGTAGTCCACTGGCCAAATGCTACTTGAAACATTGCTAGTTAAATTCTCTCCAAGTAATTCATATGAACATATGGACTAGTGAAATAACAAGCTAACTGGTCCAGCTGCCTTGTCGCTGAAAAAGTTACAGGCAAACTCTGATTTTTCCGATCTTTATGATGGAAAAGGTTTACACGAACTAAACTTGGAGGGTCTGTGGGAGACTTTACCTTGGACACACCTTTATGGGAACTGGAGTTTAGCTGAAATCTGTGACAATCATTGTACTTTGTTAGTGAATGATTTGAAAATGTAATGAGGGTTAATCATTGACTTGTGGCATGAAAACAGTAGTAGACACACATCTATCTATTTGCCTGCCTCTATTGAAATTTGGCTCTTTGCTTTAATCTGTTTATATAGCATTTTAAATTAAGACAATACAGGGAATAATGGCATTTGATCAAACACTGACTTGTTGCGTGTGGCTGTCTCAACAATTTCAAACCTGCATCTTTGCAGGTTTAAAATTATCAACAAAGGTTTTGTTGATTGAGACCATTATAACCGGGACTGTACACTCGTTAACACAATTAATCAGTTTAAAGGTGTTGATTATGGAATGGTTAATGAATACTCATCATTACCAGCCAATCACAGAGTACCTCTCATAGATAACCCTCTAAGCAGCCTAGTAAACGGTGTGTAATTGGCTGCTTGTATTTTTAGAAACTTGTAAATATTATAATAATGTATCAACTGTTAATACTAAATGCATATGTACCATCAGTATATATAACAAAAATATGTATAAAATTACTAACATAGTTGCATGTGTATTTTATGTAAACACAAGGGTGTTCTATAAAAAATATATATTGGCATAGAAATAAAATATCTGATGAACTGTTTACTAAGAAGTCAGTCAGGAAGTTTTAAAGTAAGCTTCAACAATTCAACATATTGACCCCTTTGCACGAACATCACACGCAGGTACTGTCTGCCATGCTCACCATTTTGGGAGTCGACATTTTTAACACAGGGACATTGCCTTCAAAACTGGCGCATCCAGGATTATGGTGAAAATGACGCCAGGTGTAATGGGTCGTTATCAGAAACTGGTTCAGTCATTCCTTCTGTTGAAAATGAGCTCATAGTTAATTTTGGGAAGACAGTTTATCTGGAATGGAAGCAGATTAACACTTAAGTGTTGCAAAGGACCCCCTTTTCTGAAGTTTAAAACTTACTTTAAGGTATTGAGTTTTCACTCTCACCCTGGTCCCAGTTGCGTAAAGCTGTTAAGTACCCAACAAAATTGCTTAGCAGAGACAAACCTTGCTAAGCAGCAACAAGTTACCAGCCAAAACACCATGTCGAGTATATTGTTTGTGACTGGTTCCCTGCTAGTTTCTGTTAAGCAGACATAGTTTGCTAAGCACCGTTATCTCTCCTTAAGCAGCTCCATGAAATTGTTGTCCAGGTCTTGCTGATAAATGTCGTTTTCATTTCTTTTGTGGGAGGAAAGATTTTTAAAAATAATTGTGTTTTACTGATTGGTATCATAAATGGAGATAATCAAGAAACATTTTAATTGTTTTATCCGGGCATTTATTCCGAAAGAATTATTGTTCAAACAAACCTTTTTCAAAAATCTTTGTCTCCTTTAAAAAAGAAAAGAAAAAAAGACAGCTTTAGTGCACATGATTTCTTTTCTTTTTTCCTTGAGACTTTTTATGGAACACCCTGATTTTATTTGTTGACGTCTTTGTTTTCTTGATTTATGCTTTTTATTGAGCCCAATTAGTGAGGCCTAAATGGTTTTTAAAATTAGAATAATATGCACATGATTAAATAGGAAGGGTTCCCTCAGTACAAAAACATACCTCCGTAGAGATTTTCCTTCATTTTTTATTAAATCGTAATGGAAAGTTGAAAATTATATTGGATCTGTAATGTTTGCTGATCAAGAATAGCAATATTAGTTTTGATAATGAGATATAGATATTCAGAATTTTCAATATATAGTGTTTTAATTGAGGTGGATTTGTATATTTCAAAGATGGATAATAATTGCAACAAATAGTCTAACAGGAAAAGTATATGAAATTGTAGTAAGACTGCAGTCACCCACAAAGACCCATTATCTTAGTCTCATGTTTTTAGAACTGTTGGTTCATAACTTTAAGTTTTGTCATTGTCATTTTCATTGTCATGGTCTCATGTCACTGCTATGGACGTGTCATTGCCAAGGGTACGTGTCATTATTGAGGGACATTTTTTTGTCACTTCAAAAAGGCACTTCCTGGCCCATGGGGTATGTCATTGTCTGAAGGGCCTGTCATTGTCAATGGCATGTCATTGTTTTGGTAAGGTGTGTTTTAAGTGACAGATGCAGGTTTTTTTTTATTGAGGGACAATTTGTCATTAGATAAAAATGCAAAATTATGATTAGACCTGTGTGTGATCATTAGAAACTCTGCTGTTATTAAAACAAAATGTAACCATTGTTTACCTTGATTGAAGTGTGAGCTGTGAACTGTCTGTATTTGCAGGAAATATACTGGAATGTTTTTAATTTCTTTCTAATTTACAGTTAAAATGCGAGAGTTATTTATAGATGTATTTCGGTTTTAAAACATTCAATCTGATTAAATGGTTTATCAAAGTATTGAAGCATTAAGAAAGTTTTTAGGAATAGAGTCATTCAGGATGACGTTCTAGACTTAATCACGGTGCAGATATCTTGGTTCGGTTTTTTGTTGTCTCTGTACGTTGATTCAATGTAACCAGACTAAGGTTTGAAGGAAAATTAGTCTGTCCCTTTTTTGGTATATGAAATATCAGCATGGGTTATTGCTATCCCACTCAGGGGACATGTTAAAGATGGTGGCAACCTTGAGGGGGAAAAGGGGCAATTCTACAGTTCCAAAAAGTAAAACAATGCCCAGGAGAATTATATTAAGTTGGATTCAAACAATCTTCCATTCAAAATGTCTACTTCATGATTTATGTGTTGGATTGCTTTTATCAAAATTTTGCTGGTGAAGTTTTTTCTGAAATCTGGATGAAATTCCTTCATGGACATTCTGAAAGTGTACAATTTGGAGTGTAAGATACCCAGCTGAGTTTAAGCTTCGGTTTTTACTTTGAAACCTGGTTGTTGGACATCTAAAGTTTCCTTCCAAGTGCAAGAACAATAGAGAAAAAAAAACAATTCCTCATAACAATCAAACTCGAGAGATGTGGGTTTTTCTTTTAACAAAGCAGTTTTTAATTTTGCAGGATTTCAAAGCAATTATTACCTCAAGATGTTGGTTGTTTTGGGGTTGTTCAAATAAGGGTAGTTTTAAATAGCCACCAGGGTTTGCACCTGTTTTCGTCAAATTGCCAAACTGTTTTGGCTCTGTGTATTTTTGTTTTTTTGTTTTTTTAAAGCTTGAATGAATGCAAGATTTTAAAATTGCCCAATGCTTATCACACAAGCTTACTTTCAAAGATCAATTCATCATTGTTTTCATAAAGGAACAGGCATTTTAAAATTCATGTTTTCTTCATGTTAGTTTATTCACCTGTTGATATGGTTTTAAGCCATACTAAATTATTGCTTAATCAAATTTCTGAAATGGTAAGTGGGCATTCATCTTAGTAATTGCATTTTGCGTTTTCACAAAGAGACGGGCATCCCCAAACATGTGCAAAATACATTATAAGAAAATGGACGGGCAAGTAGGTCAAGTTGAATTTGCATTTTCACAAAGAGATGGGCTTGTCAGCGTGCTCTTGATCATGTGACATGCCTGCCCTCCATATATGTAAAAACATACACTATAGATGTACACAAAAGTAGGTTATCAGAATTTTGTTTCACGAAGACAGGAGACAGGCTTGTTTGACTAATAATTGTGTTAATCAATTATTGTTTTGGGATTTGTCTTTTATATTATTGATATGGTTTAACTCTTAGGAAAAAAACCACATTAGGGTATTTAAACTGCAGAAGAAAGTTTTTATACTGCAGAGCTTTCAGTTTAGAATTTAAACCCCTTTTCAAATGCATGTGTCTTGAAATGGTCTTTTAACGCATTTTAACATGCCCATCCCTTTGTGAAAACAGTGGCGAATTGCGTCAACCAGTAAGTCTGTAGGATTAATTCTCTTAAACGTATTCCGCAGTTAAAACACAGAGTAGTTAGTAACATATTTGTTTGAAAATACCAAGACTGAATTACACCACTAATTTTACGACAGAGTGAGACTTTTGTTTAGCTGTTATTTATTTCAAGCTTCGGATAACTGTAACACACTACAGCCCCTTTCACACTAGATAATTTTCTCTAGAAACACCCAGGAAAATTTGGTTGACATTTTAACGCTTAAACTCGAAATTTCCCATTGCAAACTCCTGAGAAATATCAATTTTTCTGGGGAAATAGCTATACCCCTGCTTGGGAGTAGGTCTAGGCCAGACAACCTGGGGGTTAGCAAACTGAGTTAAAATTCCCCAGGAATTTCCTGGGGTTTTATTTCCTGGGAAATTGGTAATTATTTAGTGTGGAAAAAAGCACTTCAAGCAATATGCACAAGCTATAATAGAATTAGTTTGCACTGCACTTTTGAGTTCAAACTGCGATCATGTCACCTGTGCAGTACATGACAACCCCACCCCACCACCACCACCACCACCAGTTTCAATTGGCCATTTCTTCACAGGTACTTCATTACAAATGTGCTCACAACATGGTGTAGGTGAGGGGAAAGGTTTGTCTAAGATTCACGCTAGCTTTTAGTTTTTTACAACATCCTTAATTTTCACATTTGAATCACGGACCCTATTTGATCAACATCAATGCAAGAATGTCGCAACTTGTTTATTTCTAGCTTGCTTTGTGTATCTCAAAAATGCTGTATATTGTTAATGCTTTGTGTATTATTACGTATACTCACTGTCAATAGTAACTGTTTAATTAAAATACTAACTAACCCATTGAATTGTTCTTGTACCATTCCTATGTGATAATGATCCTTATATACTGTATTATTACTGTCGAGTCTCAGTGTGATGATGGCTTGCATTGCTGGACTAATGTATTGGAAATAAAAATAAAATTAAAACCTGGGTGAAAGGTTTGTTTTAATCTAGAGATTCTACTTTTGAATTTGTTTCATTTCAAACCTAACCACTTGGATGCTTTTATTTATTTTTTTACTTGCAACCAAAAATGTAAACAACTTACATGAGGAGTTTGAAGAAGATGTCACTACTGCTACACATGTCAAAATGTCATCATCTAGGTACGTGCATCAGCATTGCTGTATGCACTTAGGGAGTGGATGTAGAAAGTGTGCCCACAGGGTAGCGTGCTTGGCCCACTGATAATGGCATGATACGAACACTCCTGAGTGAGGTAAGCTTGATTGAATCTTGTGATATTTGCAACATTCGTGCATTGATTTAGAAGAGTTGGACTCATTTAATATCCTTTCTGTACATGCTAGAGCAGAGAGCACATCAGTTTTGATTACATTGATTTATGCTTACTTCACATTTACATGAACCAACTAAGCAGACTTTGCAAATAATCAGGTTACAGAAACACAAAAGTACAAACTCCTGTATAAAAAAATACAGCAATTCTTTTAATTAATGTAGATGCTACACTATTTTACTATACACAACTGTTACCTGAATGTAAGTATCAAAATTAATCTCACTCCATATTATATTTTCATCATTGGTGGGGTGACATGGCGGTCAAGTGCACTGGATCCAAGCTCTGAGCAGCAGAGTATGGGTTCGAGTCCTGGTCTTGACAGTTGTATCCTCAAGCAAGACACTTAACCAATATTGCTTCGTCCTTCAGATGGGACGTAAAGCCGTTGGTCTGTGTGTTGTGTAATGCATGTTAAAGAACCCAGTTACACTAAGAGAAGGGGTTTGCCCCTGTGTTTCTGGCAGTGGCTGCTGATGGGCCACAGCACCTTATACCCTTATAAGGAGTTGCATGAATGGGTCTCATAAATAAACAACTTCAAAAACCTGTCTGGAAATAAATCATGATATCTGCTTTGCGACACCCATAAATAAAGCGCTATATACAAACTAATTATTATCATTATTATTATTGGTTACATAAGTAGATCTGACGCTTGAATCTCCCTGTGCAGTCCAGGCTGGGGCAGTGGAGGCCGGGCTGACCTTACTAGTGCGTCGAGTGTTAAGCGAGCGCTCAAGAGTCCAGCTCTCACGCTTCTTTTGCCAGGACTCTCGGACCTGTATGGAGAGAGAGACCAAAGTCACTCACCTTAGAACTTGTTCATCCTGCTGACTTGGATGTCAAAGTAAGTTCCATTGAAAATGCTTGTGATGCCTATACAAATTGCTTAAATTTAGTTTTGTACACAGCCACAATCATTGGTACACATTTTTGATATCCGTGTTATGAACAACAGTTTGAAAACCAATGGTCTAACAGTTATCTCAACATGATTTTTAATTCAATTATTCAGCTCTGTGTCAATGACGAATAAGAGACTAATTGAGCTTGCTGAATAAAAAAATTGCAAAGAGTTCATTCTGTTGTTCATTTGTTGTCTTTGTATACAAAATGGGTATGATTTTTGCTGTGCACATGACATTTCCATGATTGCATCTGTACACTTCTCCCATTGGAACTGTCGCAAAATACATTCAACATATTTGCTGTGTAAAATCACCTCAACATAAAAGGGTCCAACTTTATCAAACTTCAATAGCAATACCCCATCCCCATCTCTTTTCAGTTTTAAATGAAGGCCAAGGCACTCAAGATGCAACACAGAAAATGGTACAATTTTAGCAAAAACCCAAGAACCATATCCCATGATTAATGCAATAGTGAGATTACCTACAAATTGTGCTGCAAACCAAAACCAAAACCTCAGCTTAACGATACATGTAATAGACTCATTATGGGCATCAAAAGAAGTCGCACTCACTCAGTTTTATTTTCATGCTTTCATGTTCCCTACCTCAAGAGTGTGTGTCTTACATAACATATAGATGATGCTTTATACAATGTGATATGTGTATAAATAGCATAAAGTTCATGTAGCACACACATTCCAATTTTTACATCTTTTGTTCTTTCCTTTCTCCCTGTACCTAACATCCTCCCACATACTTTGTACACAAAATTCCTTGTGGAGCACCCCAGTCTTTAGAACTCCCCTATGGAGACCTTTTGTTTTCCCTTGTTTGTTTTGTCCTCGGTCTCCATAAGGTAGCAAATGTTAAATTACTATGGTTTGTGTTTTTTCTTTTTTGTCTTTTAGCACCCTAACCTAGAGCCCCTCATCCTGGATGGCCACTGACTGGACCCCACTCACCTCAGAGCTGAAAGCACAATAAGCAAGGAACAGACAGAAACCTTGGAAGGAGTTGCAGATTGCAAACAGGTAATGAAAGACGATGGTGGTCCCCGATACACACAAAAAGCCAAATGCCCAGGTACAGCCCAGGAGAGGCAGTAACATCACCGATGCCCTGATTGATTTCCTGGTGTGAGAGGAAATCGTAATGTTAGTTTTTCATTCACAGATGTCTTGTCATCAGTCTGTCCTTCAGGCATAAGATTTTTCCTGATCCCATTTTCCTGATCCCATGAACTAAATAGGAGAAAAAGTGGTCCACAATGTGTCCAAACCTGTACTTTTGTATTTCTGATGGATGCTGCACAAAGTCTATAAACCTCCCGAGTTGTAATATCTGGGAGGTTCCGGGTTCAAGTCCTGTTAGCCATTTTTCAGGACTTTCCATATGTGGCAAATCTCATCCCTGGTCTTTGTACTTTGAATTTTGTCATGTTTTTGCTTTGCAGTGAATGTGATATTTTTGTGTTTTATCAGTCCACAGGAAGGGTACAAAAAGCTAGGCTTCCCAATATTTCTTGTACACTCAGGGACATGTCCATAGACTGCAGAGAGTCATTTGGTTTGGGAGCTGGATGGCCATTGGTATAGTGCCCAATCAAACAAAGAAGGTGTTTGATTGGGGGAATGTTCCCACTACCCAGCCCCCACTCCCTTTGCCCCTAACTCCGGTGATATTATAACAGTGCAGTCAAATTTAATTGCTTTTTAAGTGAGCTTCAGATTTGTTGTCAGTAGAATCAAATCCCTCATCATTATGACACTTCTTTTAAACCAAATCTTAAAAGGAAAGTAAACTTTTTCTAAAATCTGTCAAATTCTACTTGACTTCAGAAATAGACAGAAAACAGCAGATCAAACTTTCAAGTAGACTTTACAAGTCATTTGATGAAACATGTAACAAACAAATATGTTGCTTTGTTTCAAGTTATACATTGCAGTTGTCCAAACTTACTTGGCATGTTCGACCTTGTTTGCTCCATGTGCTGCAGTGAGCGATACAATCACCTTGGTAACTCGGATTAGAATGTAATAATTAATCTGCAAACAAAATGGACAAGAAGATAAAAAGGAAGAAGGAAAAAGTAGTCTGGTCCCTTAATGTGGAATGAGTAGAACTGTCGTTATCACTGTGCAAGTAGGGAACCCAACAAAAATGGCCACAAGGAGATATGGAGAACAAATGCTCAACTGCCAATCCAGCTCAGTATTATTACTTGTTCTCATCACTGTCTTAATTTAAGGGTGTGGGACAGGAAACCTGCATTTTGTTTAGTTGTCTTCTCTTTCCCAAGTTAAGATTTCTTACCAAAATCACAACAGTGGCAGGGCCGATGAAAAACCAGATGGAGTTGTCCACTATACTCAGCCAACACCTGATGGAGAGAGAACAGCAAGATTGAAATCTTGTACTTTTTATGATTGTTTGCTATCTTACCAAAACCTATAAACCAAATCCATTTCAGTACAACTTACTTATTTCCTGTACCAGGATTTCTTCCAATGGGGTTCTTTTACTTGATGCTCGTGTACGCGCAAGAGGCTGGCTTAAACTCGC
>CM021531.1:11049996-11063316 GCA_010994315.2 Pisaster ochraceus
TTACATTGACTTTTGAAAACTTACGATAAAGAAAAATTCCAATATGCGCACTTCTTCATAGTTTCAATTTTTCTTAGTGATGCCCAAGACTGCAACACACAACAGATAAGAAATAAACTTGAATCTCCACTGTGCACATGCAAAGATTATAAATTGATTTTAAAACCATCCAGAAAGGGAGGTGAACCCACAACCATTTGAATTCAAGGGTAGTTTTTTTGTTGTCTGAACCACCTGACCACTTTGCTAGTCTGGTGCCGTGAGACCAGCTAAGTTCTATCATTATTTAGGAGAAGATGTTGTATAGACATTTCTATTGCAATGTCACAGCCTGAGTTTTTGCCAACCAAGGTTGGAAAACTATGGGAAGCCATATATGCAAAGCAAAAACATTTTGTAACAATACACAAAAATAATGTTGAATTTGTTGGAAACAAAGCAACAACAACAACAAAGCAACACATGCCAAACCAGTGGGGTAAGTTTATCAACAATAGAAGGGTCTATCAAAGTCTAATAGTTTCCACTTACAACTTAATGCAAACACCTTCATCAGCTTAAACAAATTAAATGCATGATCAACTAGAAATATTTACATCAGGATGGATTTGAAACCCAAAGTTGATTGCATCAAACACTGGTGATTCCAGAGTGGGTACCAGCGTGACTGTCAAAATCTTACTGCCGACCACTGAGTTTTCTTTCTCATTAACTGACTCACTGTGGGAAAAAGAGAACACCAATGTGAAGTCAGTTTCATCGAAAATATCATCGAAAAGGGGTTAAAATTAGCATCGAAAGAAAATGTGCTGATGTGTTTTCAATTAACAACTCGACTTTAAACCCCTTTTCCTCAGTTTTATTCTCTCACATCTCTTGGTGTTTCTACGTCCACAACTTTTGAACCAAAGGTGGTGTCAACATGGGGTTTTAAGTTTTAAAGCTTAGGTATTGCTCTTTTAAAATGTAAAAAAAGACAAATGACCTGGGTCAACAAACGACTCATTTTGCTTGATCACATCACAAATATTATTTAACAGTTTTCTGCTAATTCTGCTCCAGAAAATTTTTCTCTGTTCATCCCAATTTTTTTTAAATTAACATCAGTTTCCCTTGTGATTTTTTTTCTTTTATTCCCTTAATTAAGAGTAAGATGCCTGCTGAGAAAATGGAGCTCATACCTGACATCTTCGTCCACGTTGTCGTGATGGTCTTTACTACCATCATCTTCATCAGACCCTTGTAGGAGAGGACCTAAGGTATGGTACAGTAAGGTGACTACAGCTTTAGCTTCATGGGCCTCAAATACAGCTGTGGGAATACTGAAGGTGGCTCCATCCACATCTGAAGCATTCCTGGGGAAGGTGTATTGTACAGACATCTCGGTCTCTTCAATGAAGTCAATGACTGTGACTGCAAATCAAAATTGATTTAGGAATTATACCATAAGTTCTACTAGTAATTCTTCTTAGGGTTAGGGTTAGGGTTAGGGTTAGGGCTAGGGTTAGGGTTTGCCTGGTTTAGGGTTAGGGTTAGGGTTTGCCTGGTTTAATAATAAAGTTACTATAATTAGTACTGTGATTATTGTGGTTATACTCTGGTAATGAACCAGGGATGTCTCAAAAGCTAACAATCACTGTTACCCAGAAGCCTGAGGACACCTGTAAACACCTACTCTTCCATGATGAAAGTTCTATTTGTTTGATTGTTGTTGTTGTTTTGGGGTGGTTTCTCTTCATGTGCTCCACCCATCCCAGTATACAGGACCTATGGTTTTACGTCCCATCTGAAGGAAAGTTCAATAATTATGGTAAAGTAACTCCCTAAAGGACATAAGTATCGCGACCAGTCAGGACGGGATTTAGTTTCATGAAATTGTAAGGTAAACATATGATTGATTTACCAAGGTATTCACTTTCCAGGATAATGGATCCCATTGTTTGATTACTGGCCCGTAGAGCAAGGTTTACAGCCATCAGCTCAGCCGTCTTAGTGATTTCAGCAACGAGACCCTGCCCAACCTGACAAAGAGAAGCAACAACTGCATAAACATTGTACAAATTTGTCTCTTAACTAATGAATAGGTATCTGTTTATGCCTCCCCAATGCAGCACTTTATGTGCATTTTTTTCTTCTCCCTTCCTCCTCCATTACTAGAGGGTTGAAGCTCTGCCCCCTCCCACCCATAATCATCAATGACAATACAATTATCATTATTATTCTGGTTTGTCTGAAAAAAAAGCATAAATCTCGCGAATCTCACAGCCCAAGGGCCGAGTTACATCTGAATTTAAAAAGAAGTAAAAACAAGCAAAAATTCATTAGAGAAAGAATAAAAGATACACTTTGCCTATTTTGTTTCTTTATTTGTATTTTATTGTACCAAACTAAAATATTACTTTGCCACTTTAGAGTTAATCACAGTTACTTACCGATTCCCAACTTTTGGCATTTGCAGGATTGACCAGATTGTTGACCACGCTCAGTGAAGCCTATCGGAAGACAGACAGATGGACAATATTAGCAGGAGACGTTTAAGTTGGATTTCAAGGAAGCCTCCAAAAGTAAAACTGGATCCGTCACAAGAGGGCTATTTGGGGTTGTTACTGATTCTAACAGGTTAGAAAATAATCAAAGTGAATCCAAATGGGAAAACTTTATGTTTTTGGAGAATAACTTAGGCATCCAACCATTAAAAAATGAATTAATTTGTAATTTGTCAGACAGTATTCATCCCATTTATACCTGATCACAAACAAGATAAGCAGTATTCTATTCTTAGCAATTTATGGAAGCATGTGTATATTTTCATATTACTTTGTGTGTTTGAGTTTGTTTGGGGTGTTTGTTTGTTTGTTTTTTGTTTTGTTTTTGTAATCTGAATGTATTATTGTTTCTTACAGCAAATGAGTGTGATAAAATAAATTTAAAACACTAACAACAACCACATTTATAGCCTCCTCCACAGTGTAGTTACTGAAGGACTTGACAAGGAGACTGGCAAGCTCTATGTAGACCTGTGCACTTGCGGCTAGTATTTTGCTTCCGTCTTCATCAGCCAAACTGTAGTCTGCCAAAACAGCTGTTGAATTGAAGAGCAGGGCAGCTGTATGACTGTCGGGGCTACCATTGGATACAGTGCTATTCAACTAGATTGTAAGAAAATCATTACTTTCTTAATAATAAGATTAAGAATTACATCTTTTTTATAGTATGTTCTATCTTCCACAGAAAGTTATAAAATGTAAATGAAACAAATAATAGATAAAGTGATGGATGCATTCAAAGATTCATGTTGAAGTGTAACCTAACTACATCTTAAATTTAGAACACCTGGGAATACCTCAGCCACCAATAAATATCTATAATGAGATTGTGGAAGGAGGGCTGGATTACTGCTTTGCAGTGATAGTTAATTTGAGCTTTCTGTACTAGGTAGTTTAAGAGAATCCTTTAACTTTTCTCTCTTGCTTCAAAATTTTCACTAGGGACAATATATAAACATCTAGTTTGTTTGTATGTGTTTGGGTACCAGGGCTATTCAAATGACTTCTACAAGGGTAAAGAGGAGATATTTTCATAAACACTTTTCTACCAAATTGAACAACTGGGCAATGGTTTCACTTGTAGTAGCTTCCAGTTCAGACATTATCAGTTGGGAGGAGGCTGTTGAGATTGCAGAGGGAGTTCTCTGGTTGCTTGAAGAAGAGCCTGATCCTCCAGCAGAGCTGAGGTGTGGCACAGGAGTCACAACCTGGTTTGCTGGACTAGATGAGACAGGGTTTGGTTGTGATTTTAGATCAAGAATCATTTGAGAAGCTGTTGTTAAATCAAAAGTTCCTTTTGTTTGTGGACCTGTTGCTGTTGAATCTAGTTGCTCTGACTGTTGACTTGAAAATAGTTCTGTGGATGTGGAAACTAGTGGAGATGATTTTGCTGATGTTGGTTGGTGTGTTGTGGAAGCAGCTGCTGGCTGACTTGATGAGGTATCTATATCTGACAACTCTTGAGTAGTGATTGCTTCAAAGATTGCTGTTGACCAATCCATCAAGGTTGTTGGTCCACCAACAGTTGCTGGGAGAGAATATACAGATCTATCATAGGTTGTCTCTGGACTTATTGTTGATCTGATTCTTGTTAATATCCCTTTGTTTGTTGATCCTTCTGCAGTAGATGCTGAATAAGCTGTTGATCCACTCAAAGGGATTGTTGTTGATTCAGTCAACTCATCTGCAGAGTTAGTTGTTGGATCTCTTGGGCTGGTTGTAGTGGTTGTTGCTAATTGGGTTGCTGATCCACTCCCTTGGCTAGTGTACTCTACTTTGGTTGTTTTTCTTTGAGTTGTTTCCTCAGTCATAACAAATTGGGTCGAAGTCAACTCCTCGCTGGCTTCATTTGTAACTAAAATAACAAATTTTAAATCAGATTTGCATTAGATGTGTCAAATTAAATAGTTTTATTGAAAACTTCTGTGTGTGAAAATATGGATATTAAGAAAGGTCTTTCAAAACTGCCACAAACTTGGTTACCGCCATCAACATCAAATAATGCAAATTTCAAGACTTTGTAAAACATTTTAGTTGGTTCACTCTAACTCTACCAGCCAGTACCAGCCAGACTAGAACATTAATGAGCTTCCGATTATTAAAAGCAATGTCTATCCTACCCGAGTACTCAAAATCATCATCAGCGTAAATGGAGTCCCTCTCAGTGGAGTCCAGAACCTTGTCCCAAAATGCGAGCTCGTCAAATCTTGCTGGTCCCCTTGTCAGGAGAAAAAAGAAAGATATGTGTTTGCAAATTGATCGAAGCATTCCAATGATGTCATTTCAAATACATGCATACCTGACGGTCTGTATGGATAAAATAAAAATAATTTTAGGACAAGTCACATCCCTGTGCAATTTATAGTTATTGAAGATGAAAGACCATGGGTTCTTGAAAACAATCTCGTTTCAAAATTTCCCCAGTTAAGCAGTAGGGGGCATTGTCGGCTAGTGCGTAAAGCGCATACCTCTCACCACTGTGGCCCTGGTTCAATTCCCGGCTAAGGCCATATGTGAGAAGAGTTTTGGGTTGGTTCTCTCATGTGCCACAAGGGTTTTTCTCTGGGCTCTTTGGAAAAATCAAACACTTTTGAACTCTGGCTGTGCTCTGTGTAGGTCGAGGTGGCCTGCTGCCAAAGACACCTTTGCAATTTGTGGCTCAAACACATTCAGCTTCTCAGCTATGAGCAAGGATGATTAGCCTACCAAATTATAATAGTCAAATAGATTGGTAAACAAGAACTTCTGTTGAATGGATGTGAAAGGGTAGATTTGTGCAATGAATATACAAGTCAAAGGCTTGTTTGCCCATAGTTTGTATGCGTGAATCTACACTTATGAGTCTATTCTCTGACTTAAACTTTTCTCCAACACTGTCAGTTTCATCGTTCACCTAGGTCCTTTCGATAAAAATTGTGAATGAATTTCATACAAACTAAATATTTCTTGGACTCAAATTTTCAGTCATTCAAAAATAAACAAATACAACTATAGTTTTATATAGTAAGTTATTTGGTTTCACAGAGGACTTTTCCAATTGATTATTTTTCTGCAGATTTGTAATTAATCTTCAGAATGAATCTACAAGTAACATGTAGATTCATAAAAATAATCTAATTTTTCCTAAATAATGTCACAACATAAAGATAGCTTTAATCCAACTAGCATTGATCGCTCAGCTACAAACCAAGCCACAACTCATGACATATGTTTCACTTACTCAGAACCAATCCGTATACTGGTGTCTTGGTCAATTGTGTCAGTCCATAATAATAAGCCATATCCAGTGACAGTTTGAGGAATTTTGTCTACGTAGATATCTGTACCTAGATTGTGAAACAAAGAAAAAAGAACTACTTAATTCTATTTGTATGGACACTGAAATAGTGAACGAGGCCAATTGATGAAGCCTGTGAGTAAATGTTTTCTGCTTAGCACTTTGACTGCTAATCCCTATAAGTCTCAGGATAGACTTTGCCCCATAGTACATGCTATGCTCAAGATTTCTTGGGACGGTAATGTTGTGCTACCCTCTGTAGGTCAAGAATTGAAATACTTTTCCTATGTAAAACATACTGATGTGTATGGAGATACTTTTTGATTGTTTTAGCCATTGGGCCTGGGGAGGGACGGTGTAAAAAAATTGCAGCAGTCAAAGTGTTAATACGGAGCAGCCCTGAGCCCTCTTTTTGTTTTCATGTACACAGCTAATCGTAAGCAAAGCACAAGGCATGCTAACTTGCCAGCAGAGCTTGTAAGCAGATGAGTATTGCACAACATAAATCCATTGTAAATGTGCACACATGCTGTCAGACTGTCTGAAATATACTTCTGCTCATAAATTTACTTACCAGTAAACAGCTTTTTTGGGGGGCCAGGGCCTAAATTCGTAGAGCTGCTTAAGTGGAGAATAATGCATAACAATTTTCTGCTAAGCAAAAATTAGCAAGAGACCAGTCACAGATGGTAAATGTGAAATTCTTTGGCTGGTAACGTTGTTCTGGTAAGCATAATTTTTGCTGTGCTAAGCTACTTTTTTGTGCTTAGAAGCTCTATGAAATTGGGCTCAGCTATAAGTACAGTTTCTATTGATTAAACACAGCTTACTGTAAGCAACTTGCCAATGGTTCTAGTAAACAGACAAGTTATTCACAAATCCATCGTAAATACCCACACGCTGTTGAATCTTGGCAGTCAGGTTGGCGCAGTGGTATCTGGGACCACGGTTCAAATCCCGCCAGGGCACTATGTGGATTGGGTTTTCAGTCCCTGCCGGATTGCGTGGGTTTTCCCTGGAATAATTCTCTGGGGCTTTCATCCCACATCTAAAACTGAAATTGTCTTCTCTTCATTGGGTTCTTGGCTAGTATAGTGACTAAGTTCGCTTTTCTGAGAGTCCTTGGCTTCACAACCAGAATTAATAAATGAAATAAACATGAAAATTCTTCTTGATTGTTTATGATAATACAGTTTTGCTTTTTTTTACTGTAAATTTGAACTGCTGCAAATTTGGTTTACTGGTAAACAGCTTTGTGAAATTGGTTTCAAATCCTCACCTGAACTGGATGAATGGGTCACGATTATATGAGTCCATTGACCAAGAGTCACTGCTGGGTCCAAAGGAAGGAGGAGGGTAGTTTGAGTTTCATATGTTATGATGAATTCAAGGTCCTCATAAAAGGCATTGTAGTTTATTTCAATACCACATGAGGTACCCTCATTACCTGTATGGTGAGCAATGACATAAACAAGATATAGAAAAGAAAAAAAACCCAATTACTGATGGAATGAGAAAATTCAGTTAGCCTTTTTGAGATATGGTGGATGCTATAGGAGTGCACTGTTCGGTTTGTATACAGACAGATTGATCCAAACCTAACAGCATCATAGTGTTGTGTCCGTCATGTCTCAAAAAGGGCTTTATGGGTTTGTGGAACTCTTTTAAAATGTAACATTAATAATTACCTGTATAAGGTTGAAATTCAGTTATAGATTACTGTTAGGTAAGGAGCGAAGTATATTTTTATATTTTAGCTTGTCCCAACTTTCAATCAGTTTGAGTTATTTCCAATTTTAGAATGAGAATAGTACACAGCACCATGAAAAGAAATGCTACTATAACCGAAAGGCAACTAGAATTAGTAAGAGTTGTAAGTGGCACACTGCGAGGTTCAAGTCCAGATCCTGGAATTTTACCGGGGAGGGGTCCCCCACCCCCCACCAAAAACAAACAAAAAAACAAACAAACAAACATCCCAACACCCCATCAAATACCCCAACCACACACAAATAAGCACAAAAAGTAACTGGCAAGACACCATGATTCTAGGTATGATGCATGCATGCAATAGGAATTTAGGCCTGTAGTGAGATTAGGGCTATTTGTGTGAAGACACAAGTTTAAATTTACATAAGGAAAAACATAGTAAAAGAGGGGGACAATGGGGAACAAAATCGCAGGGAGGGTTCCAAAACCTCTGGACCTACCCCCTGGATCCGCACACAAGCTTTATGGTCAAGCACAATTGAAATATTAGTCCAGATTTGTCAAAATGCTGTGTTAATTCCAAACATTTTGATAGCAAATGTACACTTTTACAAACTTTTTACCTGGATTCATCTTCAATGCAAGTTAATTTCCTGCCTTTAGTATTTGTATTACCTGCATTAAAGTAATTATCACTTGTATCTGGTTTGTCTGGTAGATAGAGCCAAAAGGCCAGCGTAAAACCGCCGCACATCCCTGGACACTTAATACAGTCATCTGATTCAGAAGAAAACAAAGATGTTAAGTTAAGTATGAGGCATGATATTAACCTACTTCTTTTCGGTTAGGTGAGAAAATGACCGACATTTAAAGAGATTGTATCTATTTAGAAGCCTTGCAAGCTATAAAGGAATAACTACTTCCTGTCCAAAGAAGGGCCGAATTATAGTGTTCCATAGGCCATAGGCTACCGTGCTCCATAGGCACCCGTGCTCCATAGGCACCCGTGCTCCATAGGCACCCGTGCTCCATAGGCACCCGTGCTCCATAGGCACCCGTGCTCCATAGGCACCCGTGCTCCATAGGCACCCGTGCTCCATAGGCTCAAGGCACCAGTGTGTAGGCCCAAGGCACTAGTATACCATAGGCCCTGGCCGCCAGGGTTTCAGTAGGCCATGGGCACCAGTATTCCACAAGCCATAGGCACCTGTGTTCCATAGGTCCTAGGCAACAGTTTTCCATATGCTACAGGCACCAGTGTTCTGTAGACCCTAAGCACCAGTCATCTTCAGGCCAGAGGCACCTAGGCCATGGGCATTGGTGTTCTGTAGGCCATAGGCACCAGTGTTCTGTAGGTCAGGCACCAGTGTTCTGTATGCCATAGGCACCAGTGTTCTGTATGCCATAGGCACCAGTGTTCTGTAGGCCCTAGGCACCAGTTTTCGTAGGCCCTAGGCTCCAAGGCCAATCTCAAAGTGCTTGATTGCTTGACTTTCTGAGAAAGTATAACATTTATTAAAACTTCTGGTACTGAGCTTTGTCTAGTCTGCTTTTCCAAAGTCCAGAGAGAGGCTTTTTGAATAAAACAAAATACCAAATTGTGTGTTTTGTGAGTACTAACTCACTAAGATCCTAGTCATAGTGCCTACTGTGCCTTTTGAATAATCCGGCCCGTCTTTAGCTCTTTAACATCTTTGCTTGTACTACAGCCATACTTGTCAAGTTTTCATTAACAAAATTAATACAAAATCCACCCCTAAAGGGTGCTGTCTTTGTAACTGTTCATTTACTTTTCTGCTGAATCTCTGGACATTTTTGTACGGTCACTATTATGCTTGATCTGTCTTATTTTTTATTTACCAACCTGAATACAGGCCAAGTGTCAGCTGAGGAGACACATTGCCAATGGAATTCCCTCTCTTTTCATCATAGTAGCGCTGAGTGGAGTAACCCAAATACCCATACTGGAGATTGCCTGCTATCACATCAAAGACCTGAAATATGATGTGTGTGTGTGTAATGGTCAATCTTGGTTTGTTTTGTACAAGGCACCCAAGCCTAAAAGCTTTTGCTTTTATCAGTCATGCCTCCAGACAGTCTCAGTCTCTGTTAACTAATCAAGTTGTTTATTTTTTATATATGTGTGAGGAAATAAATGGTGATGATTGATATTGAATCTTAGCAGGGTCATGGCTGTGTCTGTTCTGAATATAATTGCTCAACTCAAGTCTAAACACTGGCCCCTTATTTAAGCATAAAAATTCGCTTTTGCTGAGCTTCGTTTCCTTGGCAGAAGCAGATGTAATGCCAAAGCACCATAATGAACACTTGACAGTATTTTTCTAGTCAATAGATTACCAAATTGAGCTCCTCATTTGATCCGAGTTAACTCCATCTCTTTCTCAGCATACTTACTTGATTACTCCAGGGGTTGTCAAATGTGTAGTAGTACAAAGCCTCGGAGTAAACTCTTCCAACTGTATAAGGAAGTAACAACATTTTGATTGATATACAGGATTGGTACGAATACAAAATCATTGTTTAATTTTAGTCTGAAAGCCTACGGATTGTGAAGTTCTAATACAAGAACCACTCTGAAATAAAGTTCTATTTGAAAAAAATGTGTGTTTACATGCTGAAAATTGTGCATGGTTTTCGCTATTTTCTCCTGACTCACAGAACAGATTAAGCCCAAATGTTCACAGGTTTGTTGTTTCATGATTGATCATAAAAAACATGAACATGAACACTGTCTGCGACAATTTTTCAGCTTTACCAATCCTGTTTAATACCTTTAACATAAAAAATATTAAATACTTCAAACTGTTTTACATAATTGTTATTCTATCCTCTTGATACCTCACAATGTATGATTATCAGTCAAGTGAATACCAAATCTCGAGCGAGGCTCAAAATTACAATTTTGAGAGAGTTGATGTAGAAGATTTGAGTAGATGAAAGCCTTTTGCTGTTGGTTTTCATGTTGTGTGACATAAGGATGTAAAGCAGTACAGCATAGCTCACCCTGCCTCGATCTACAGACCAAGTAGTGGACATCCACAGCATAGAAGAAGTTGCTGAGACCAGATGAACTATGGTCAAACAGATCATCGTATATTACATACACATACTGCTCAGAAAATGTCCTGACCGGAGACCAATTGTTAAAACCAGGTCTGAGGAGAAATTTGACAAAGCATGTGTTGAGATATTTACTTGTTTATTTGATATTTGTGGGTTAGTTGGGGGTGTTGGGGTGTTTGTTTGTTTGTTTGTTTGTTTGTTTGTTTGTTTGTTTGTTTGGTTGGTTGGTTGGTTGGTTGGTTGGTTGGTTGGTCGGTTGGTTGGTTGGTTGGTCATTTGTTTGTTTTTTGTTTGTGTTTTGTAAGTTATGCGCTTCTTTATCAATTCCTGTCAGTTAATTGGTTTTAATAGAGTTATTTTGCATTATGTTTGTTGCAATAACTTTTACAAGAAAATAAACATGGGTGAAATTGCTTCATTTGTTTGTTTGTTTGGTTGGGGTTTTTTTTTTTTTTTTTGGGGGGGGGGGGAGTTGGGGGTGTCTTGATAGTAAAACATTTGATTTAGAAAGTAAATAGCTACTTCCCTTTAGTCAAGGAAGATACAAACTGTTGTTTGTAACATTAAACAGAAAAATCCGTCCATGATTAGCAAAAGTTGATTAAAAGGTACAAATGAGTTTCAAATAAGTTAAAAATCTAATTTGTTTGGTCTATCAGCGAAAATCTTGGCGATGCAACATTAATGATCTTTTAATCTCTACTGTGGCAAGAACTTGACAGTAAATCTCTGTTGGCATTCTGCAAACTTTTGTCAATGGCTTTTTACATAGGTGTTTCTTTGACAGCTTCGGATTTTAAACAGAATTTGACATGTGTAACCGTTCACAGATTTGCAAATAGCTTACATGTGGTATAAAGATGGACAGGTGGAAAACTTCCCATGAAATATTTTTGTTTGAAATCCTTAATTTTTGAGAGATTAAGTCAACAATTGGCTTTTTTTTATCTGACTAGACCAAAATTTGATGTTTGAAAACAGTGCAAACATAGGGAGGTCACTATTCTCTGTTGACCTAGATGACCAAATTGAGCTTAAACTGTCACAGGTTTGTTATTTCATGTATATGTTGGATCACATTAAGTGGTCTTTGACAATTACCAATGATGTTCATGTGCTTCAAGGGGGAATGATACAGTCTCCTCCCTCTTTCCAGCCTAGCTCCGCCCAAAACAATACTTACACAATGGATGTTAGATCACTTTCATCCAGTGACGTTTGTTTATCATCCCATGACCAGATTCCGTAGGTGTGTTTGAGTCCAGTCCAGATTTTATCTCCAGTAGTAAGAGATTTCCTGAAGGAGAAGATGAACTTTCTCAACAAAATAATATTTAATTAAAAACTCTCTTTTTGTTTTTCTATGAATTTCTTATAAAAATTTCCAGAGAAAGTATAGAAACCATAGAAAGTTATTACTGCCAGTTTGTTGGTGTTGGAGTTTGGTTGTTGTTTTTTCCTGTCCTTTTTTAAGTTTTTTATTTGGAAATAAGATGGACTTAAGACTTAAGTGTGAGAGTGATCGGTAAAATAATGTTGGTCCATTTTTTTTTAATGAAATTGTTTTTGTACGATTTTCTTATAAAATAAATATAGAGAAAGTATTAAAACCAAAGAGGGTTAAAAATGCCTGTTTGTTGTTGGTTTTCTGAGGGTTTTCTGCTTCTTTTCTTTCTTTCTTTTTCTTCCAATTTGTATAATTAATTTTAAGTTGTCTATTTGGAAATTAGATGGACATAAGACTTAACTGTGAGAGTGATCGGTAAAACAGGGAGGGGGTCAGGGTGGTTTTTTAAAATCCTGTCTAAGTGGAGTTTTGAAATATTACCTAAAAGTAGAGGCTACTTACAAATTATACATGGCGAAATTTAGTTCGTCTATGTCATTCCAGTACAAAAGAACTGCTCCAAAACTGCCACAAAGATAACTACCATAGTCCCATTGAATTGCTTGGGCAGAGTGAATCATTAAATAACAGTAACCATCCTTTGATGCTCCATCAAGGGGACACCCAGTACCTGCAATTTATCAAAACATAATTCGCCTTGGTAAAAATTGTTAAGTTAATCCCCTCGCGATCCAAGGTATTATGAAGCTGAGCCACCCTATTTTTGGAAGTGTGTTGTGGCAACCTGTTGCTGCAGCTATCTTTCTGGAATACGGAGCCCATAAAGGGACAATTTTTTAAATTATTGTTTTTTCCCACAAAATATGATTTCGTTCCATCAAAATATATTTTGAGGACATAAATTAATATGTCGAGTGAATGAAATGTTTTTTATTAAGGGAACAAAAAAGTATTTTGAGGATAGGGAATTTTAAAAATAATAAATAAATAGAAATTGTCCCTTCACAGGATCTGTACTGCACTTTAACACAGTGTTTCTCGTGAATTAATTCTAATAGAAATACTCAATACATATATATATAGGAAGTCAAAAGACAATTGTATTAGCAACATGGAAAAATCGCCAACAGAAAGTAAACAAAAGTGGAGGAAACCATTTTGCCATCAAAAACAGTCAATGCAAATGCTTCATACTTACTAAAATTTAGTTGATAGCCTTCTACTGGGATCCCGTGACCAAGAAGGATACATCTAACATGGACGACCTATAGTTTGATACAAAAGTTGAATAACTGCTTAAATAGATATCATGCAACAAACGGATAATTGTTCTCTTTCCATTGAGTTTTTTTTTT
>CM021531.1:11063478-11075768 GCA_010994315.2 Pisaster ochraceus
AACTTTTTACGAAGCAATTATGGTTAAGTGCCTTGCTCGAGGGCACAAGTGTCAAAATGGACGTCCCACAGTATATATTTGTTCTATATTCGAGACAGAATTCATCCGCTTAAGCTTAATGAGGCCTAACTGTAATTTTATCATCCCATTGCACAACATTTAATTCCAAAGAAAAGACGTCGCGCTACCTAAGAAGTTTAGTTTTGTGTTTCTGCGCAATCTATTCTCTTTTTAAAAAAGTGTTTGATACAACAGCCATCGAATATATATTTCTCAGTAAAATTAGCAACTCCTCGTACATTCGACCAATGGAAATCAAAGGAATTAACAGTCGATGCATTCCACTTTCGTATGATAAGTCAAGTGTTGAGAAAAAAACCCAATAAGGCTTGTTCTCAGTTGCGTGTTAACTATGGGGCGGCCACAGAAGAGTGTATTGATGGCTATACCCACTCTCTCTCCGGGTGTCTCACACTCCCCGCGGATGCCCCCTGCAACCCTTGAAATATGGAGCTTTGAGAATAAGATTACTATATAGAAATATTGAATTTAAGTATTTGTGTAGTAAGACCCAATTTCTAAAACTATCTTTCTATTTACACCCGAAGAATTTGTTTTAACCTACACGTCAGATTAACTTATAAAAAAAGTAAGTAATAGCACTGACAAAGGGACTTTGTTTGTAATAAGAACAATTCACGCAAACTGCAGTTTTAGTTGGCCAGAAGTGCAAATAGTGGTGCACTCCCTTTTTGCCCCCAAACAAATTAACCTTCATTTCGTCCATGTTTTGTCGTCCTAAATGATTTTCCTGAAAATTTGTATAAAACAAAAATGGCGTTAGAAACAATTAAGGGCTTTACGCATTTGTTTGTTTCTGTTTTGTTGTCGAATATGTAATCTCCTACATAAGCACTGTTAGTCGTTTAAGATTGCCGTTCCGTTTGTGTCTGTCATCTCATCTGTAATGATAAATATCTGTCGGTTACCAATGACAATAAAACATGGTGACTGCTCTATGTTCCGACACCCTTATGAGCCGACAATGTTCCGATAACCCCTCGTGATCTACACGCTAGGGTTAGGGTTAGGGTTGGGACTATAGAGGGTTAGGGTTGGGACTATAGAGTTAGAGTTAGGGTTGGGATTAGGGTTAGGGTTAGGGTTGGGATTATAGGGTTAGGGTTAGGGTTGGGATTAGAGGGTTAGGATTAGGGTTGGGATTATGAGGTTAGGGTTTGGATTAGAGGGTTAGGGTTAGGATTGGGATTAGGGTTAGGGTTGGGATTGTAAGGTTAGGATTTGTGGGTTAGGAGTGTCAGGGTTTGGATTATAGCGTTAGGGTTAGAGTTATGACTATAGGGTGAGGATTTTAGGGTTAGGACTGTAGGGTTAGAATTAGGGTTAGTGTTTGGATTAGGGTTAGAGTTGGGGTTTGGGTGAGGTTTTGGTGAGGGGTTGGATTAGGATCATGTAGGGGTGTCGGAACATAAGTTAACCATGAAACATATGTATTCACACGGACGTGTTCTGAGCAAGTTTCCCGAAGTAGTGCAACAGCATCTACATGAACAACAAGAATTGTACAAAAATAATAACGCAAACGTTGCAATCACAACAGCAACATCAACTACTTAATGTTGCAATTATTTAATTTAAAAAAATACATAAACAAAAATACAAAAGGGGGCCTTGGTCTGTATGAGCATGAAACTTCATAGTACACAATAATATACCCGGGTTATGGTCATCTAATCTGTCTCTTGTTTATTGAATCTCATACTTCTGTATGTCCTTTCTTTGCACGTCACTTCGTTCGTTGTCTGCTGTCTGTCTGCAATTTGTTTGTAAGATGTTCAGGGTTCAAAGGCTATGCTTCACTCAAATATAAATGCTGTCCAGCGATTAGCCCTACTTTTCCTGCCGCTATCTAAACTTTTTATAAGCTAGGCTGTTATACTTTTTTATGCATAGGCTCTAGCAATGATGGCAAACTGTAAGACTATTCCTGTAAAGCGATTTACTTACACCTCTTACCCGGACAATTTGTAAAAACATTTAGTTCTTTGTTAAATATTGAAAAATTGAACTGAAGTAGGCCAAAACTCACTCACCAACAACATCAATGTGGATTTAATTGAAGAAGACATGATGCTTCATAGCAAAACACAATCCAAGACAAATTGGTTCTTCTTGTCGTGGTCATCGCAAAAGCAATAATGAGGACTCTCTAGCCGTCGTTGTGGCGGGTTTGCAATTAAAAAGACGAAGCGTACAGAGAAAACGGAAGACGGGTAAGTGCGGGAGACAATGCCCAGTGTTTTCCATAAGCATTCTCTCGTAGTAAGTTGACTTGATGATTTTTCTTATTAGTAATTTTATTTTCTTCGCTTCGGCAAGATAATTGTGAGCAAGGTAAACCTTTCGCCAATTTTCAAACAATGACCATTGCCAGATGTAAACAAAGGCTTTAATTATTTCGGGCCGTCTTATCGATTGCAGTTTACAATAACAAACAACTTTATTTTATTGCATTGCAGTGCAGTGCATTTAGTTTTATTTAGTTTTATTGTTTACAATTGTGTTTTATTTTGTTTTATCTAAGTGTTGTTTTACTGTTTGAAATTGTTTGTTTAAACAAAGAAGATTATTATAACAAACATTTTAAAGTTTTTAAATGTTGTTGTGGTTGTTTTTTCTAATAATATTTAATTTAATTTTATTTTATTATTTTATTATTATTTTATTATTAAACAAAAATTCAACAACAAAACATAAAATTAAATAAAATGATAATGAAATGAAATGATAATTTAAAATGTAAACATGTTAAATAAAATGTAATAAAATATACACAAAATAAAATTGAAAAATAAGGCAATAAAAACATAAAGTAAAAGGTAATAACATAAAATTTTAAAAATGAAATTACATGAGATAAAATCAAACACTTTCTAATTAAAATTAAAGCGCAATAAAATAGTTCTTGTTAATTTTTTATTTTTTGTTTTATTTATTTTGTTTTATTATTAAAAAATTAATTTGTTGTTTTTTGTTTTATTTTACTTAGTTTTGTTTATATTTATTTTGTTTATATTTATTTAATTTTATTTAGTTTTTATTTTATTATTGTTTTTTGTATTTTTTATTAGGCCTAGTAATAATTATTTTTGTATTAATAGTCTAGTTCTGATCCTTTTAATCCTTCACATTTTCATGCTGATGGACAATGATTTTTATGATGATTGCCGGTGTCATCAGGAAATCTGTCCTCTGGATATTCTTTCCCCATATGGGAAATTAACATGGGCTGAAGGAGGTTGATTCAAAAGAGGGCGCTATCAGAAGCAGTTTGTACACAGTTTGCCGTATTGAGTGGTGGGGGGGGGGGGCAGACCACACCCGAATCTCCTGCAACACGCGGCAAATTGTATAGAAATGTCGTCTGATAGTTTCCAATAGCGCTCTCCTACTGAGTTAAGTAGTCCACGTAGCTTTGTTGATGGTCTCCGTATTTGTGTCACCTGTCAGAATTCATAACATTATCGGATGCAAACTACCCAGTCAGTTCCTCGCAAAATTCCCCACATTCTTTGAACCATTACTTTGTAGAACTATATGCAAATCTCTTTGTTATGCAAATAAACGTTTGCTTTTTCTTATCCCCAATGTAATGCTCTGTTTCTCAACTAGTGAGAGCAGGCGAAAATTGAGAAATACGCGGTTACACACGGTACATACATGCACAGCGGACCGGACTCATGGACTGTACACAAGCTCGTCTGTAATTCCCGCTTTTTCTGTCGTCGAGTTAAAAACCTAGCATATGCTATCACTTTTGTCGGTATTCTCTATCAAAATAAGTGGTATGACTATATTTTAGCAGCAGTGTAAATTCCTCTAGTTTGTTTCAATTGCTTTATGAAGTCGCCACGGAGTTGAGTACTTGAAGACTACGAAATTGCCGGCATTAGTGTTGAGCATGCGAGGTACAGAGAACTCCAGGCATGCCAGGGGAGGCCCTAGCTTTCGCTTTCTCTTGAAGACAGCTGTAGAAAATACCCTCTACAACGGGCTTATTTCTCTGTTGAGCTTTCAGCCGCTTTGCGAGCTCTATCAGGTTGGCTTCAAGCTCCATTGTATGCCGAGTAACAGCGGGAAGTCTTTTCTTTTAAACAACAAAAAAGGATTGACGAAGTTTCAGAAGACGAACCAAGCCCGGAACAACCAACCCAGCTAGCGGTAGCATAGCTGCAACACTCCCCGGGCCACCAGAGGTCGTATCGCCGCTTGTGCAACGAGTAGACAACGGAAGTTGCTTCGCTGCAGTGAACGACCCTGAAAGGTAAAGAACCTAATAACTTTTGCGAATTTCATTGTTATAATAAAATTAATAATTTTAAAGGCCCTATAATATAAACCTGAACTTACTTACTGCTGTCGTCATGTTTAAGCGTAAACATGGTAAACACAAGAGAATTTTGTGAAATTTAACACAATTCAACTTTCAAGACAATTGCTCCCTTCCTCTACTCTCAAAAACCTTGATTTATTTAGTACAGTTTTGATGAAAGTATTAAAGGCAAAGTCATGCGTACTTGTATAGTTTATCTTTTTGGCCCTTGTGAATTTATACAACTAAGCATGGAGGTAGTAGTAGGGTTCGCCATCTTGTTCGTAACAGCTGCACTGTTAAGCCCCGCCCACCATGTATGTTGGTGCCCACGTATGTAGCTAGTTTGTAATGGAAGAGTGTGTCAAGACTTTTGGTCGCGTGTTCACGGTTGTGATTGGTCAATACATTTAAGGGGCGGAGCATGGTTGATCGGCCTATTTGCTTGTTGGTTGCAATGTACATGTACATGTGTGTTTGTACTAAGTGATGGGGAAACTGACCCAACCATAACATAATACTTTAATTATGTATGGCCATGATTATGTTATTTTTTGGATTCACAACTTCGTCCAAGAAATCTTGTTTCTTTAACCCTATTTCAAAATGTCATTAGTTCTAGAGTAACAATTCTAATCTGAAATTCTTGAGTAACAAATAGTCCATTTTTGTGACACTGGTTCCAGTTGATGAGCTAAAACAACATCAACATGAAAAGGTTTTAGAATATGTAGGTTCCAAAAGTGCAAATCTTATAAGTTGTCTTGAATTTTATCACATTGTCTTTTGTTCACATTGAAGTGAACTTGAATCAGACTTTGTTACAATAAACACTAAATCGTTAGTCTTTAAGAAATGTTTTGTTTTTGTTTTCATTCAGATATTTTCACCAACTCTGGCTGACCAATGAAGTTGAAGGTTGATTGATTGTGATTGGTGACTCGGACTCTGGCTGATCCATGAAGTTGAAGGTTTCTTTGGAGTGTGTGGTATTGGTTTTCTGATGATGTGGAGTTCTACAAAGGTAGGACAAGATCTTGGGGACATCAAAAGGTAAGAGAAGATCTAACCCAATTCCCTCCTCATTGATTTTCTGCAGGATGCTCGACAAAGTACTTGTTGATGTTGTCAACTTGTATGGTTTTATGGTGAATATCAACAATCCTCATGGGATTTTCCTTGTATGGCATGTTGGTCGTGGCCAGTGATGCCTCTTTGTTAGTTTTGGAGCATTTCAGTTGGCAAATTTCTCTGGGGCAGTCTCAAACTGAGGTTCTACTTTGACATGTTAAATTTATAAAAATTGTCATAAAAATATTGCCTGCAATCATGTTAGATACCGCAACACTCACCGTAAACTACTAAAAGGTCATAGAGCCTTTTATTGTGCGAAGCTGACTTTTCGTTTTAGTTTTAGGGCCTACATATAAATAATTATTATTTTGCTATATCTCACACCCTGATAAAAGCCAGTTAGATATACAATAGTTTATTAGCAATCAGTTGTACACTTTCTTGATTTGGGAATAATAAATTGATTCAAATTTAGTAAAGCTAAATGACTTTGTTTATGTTCCCTATCTATGGGCTGTGCATCAGCTGAGTTAACTCATTTTAGTCAGAAGCAAAGCACATGCATGTTTCAGCTTATCAAACTAAAGAAGTATTATTAAAATACCTCATAATTTTTTTTTTTAAACCTGAATCAGCACAAAAATTTGAGTTTAGAAAACCCATAAAGCAAAAAATGTTTTCCCTCAATGAGCTTCAGAGAAATAACCAAGCCATTTGCGGCATAAAGTAATAAAATGCTTTAGGATCTTTAAATAAGCATCCTTGCGTACTTTCCTTCTAATTTAATATGTAAAAACCAATATATAATGATTACGCTAATTCCACACCCAAGAATTGGAACTGGCAAAAGCCACCTCATTTTGTCAATCAGTATTTTTTTAAACACCCAGAGCTAGAGTACACAAATAGAGATAAGACTCAAGCAAACCTATTCTTTCGTGAAAAACATAGGAAAAAAACAACACCTTGTCTGTAGGACAAACTGAGTATACTTAATCAAAACAAATGTTTCACATATCCCATTTAAATTTCACCATATTAAAATAATAATATTTACTCAAAGTTTAAGGGACTCAACTAGGTGACCACAGACCATACCAGATAAACACATACATTTGCGTCCATGCTAAACTCCTGTAGTCTGAAAAAAAGGAAAGCCGCCAAGGGTCAAAATAATTTAGTAGCAATCAGTTGTATAGTTTCTTGATTAGGAAATAATAAATTGATTCAAATTTAGTAAAGCTAAATAAATCTGTTTGTATTCCTGATCTATAAGCTGCACATCATCTAATTGAATCATTTTTGTGAGAACAAAAGCGCCTGCATGCATCAGTTAAAAAACTTAAGAAGCATTTATAAAAACTCTCTTAAATAGAAACCTTACAATCTGAATCAGCGCAAACATTTGAGTTTAAAAGAAAAGCAATATAGAAAAAAAAATATGTCCCTCATTTAAGCAGAGCATACAGAAAAGTTTTTGAGGCATTCCGTCTTTTCATAGCACGCAAAAAAAGCAAGCCTATAAAAAAAGGGGGGAAAGAGGAAGAAAAGGAAGCTGCTCAAAGCTGGTGAAGTCCTGAATGAGCAGAAGGAGTACTCATGAAAATACCAAGGTATGTTTAAAATGAATGGTAAGTTGGCAACAACAGGCTTAAAGTAAGAAGTGTAGGCCTAGAATGTACTTAGGCCTAATTAACTGTTTTTATTGAACAGGTTCAAGTATCCAGACGGTCGAGTCAGGTAGTATTGCTTAGTCTTGGTTCAAAGGAACTATCCTGTTTTGAACTAATTTCTGTCTACAAACTGGAAAAGGTTTGAGATTTTAACTTTTCCCAATTTTTTTTACTGATTTCAAACTAAGTAAATTAAATGAGTTCCAAATAAGTGCCTTGAGCCAAGACTAAGTATAAATTTGCCGTCATTGACTGTCACTGAACTGAGAAGCTCTGCTGTTTGATGTCACAGAGGTCTTAGATGTTCTCAGGGAAGAGACACACATGAAGTGCAATTGCAGAATAGTAAGTATAATGTGTAAGTATAAAGGTCAACTGGGTAAGGTCAGTTGAGGTCAGATAAAGTTTCCTTCCACAGCTCTAACTATTCTTTCTTCCACAGCTGATAATGTATGTTTTTTCCACAGCTTTAACATTTTTTTCTTCTTTCAGCTTTAACATTTTTTTGCTTCCACAGCTTTTAAATCCTTGGTAAGTATAATTGGAGGTAAAGTGGTCTGTGGAGAAGTGTCTTGAGCCAAACCAGTTTGTCGTTGTTTTCACTTTCACCGAAAGCAACCTTATTTGATGAAATTTTCACAGATTGATTGGATCGTGAAAACTTGTGGACGGAACAGACCAAATATCAGTTTACTGAAACCTAATGAAAGCCTTTCTTTTTCCATCCCCTTCTTCCTGCATGTGTGATCTGATGGGTGACTGGTGCATGAGGGTTTGTTATGAAGACAACATAAGGGTAATGACAGCATAAAGAAAATTACCTGGGTAAGTTCATCTCCGATAAGGTAATGTAAGGTCAGGTAAGGTCATAAGGGCTAACCTTTTCTGTCCACAGCGTCTAACTATATTTTCCATCCACAGCTTCTAACTCTTAAGCTTGGTAAGTATAGATACAGGTAAAGCGGTAGAAAAGAAAATTAGCTGGGTGAGTACATCTCAGATAAGGTCAGGTCAGGTAAGGTCATAAGGGCTAACCTTTTCTGTCCACAGCGTCTAACTATATTTTCCATCCACAGCTTCTAATCATTAAGCGTGGTAAGTATAGATACAGGTAAAGCGGTAACAAAGAAGTGTCTTAAGCCAAGACAGTTATTTTCAACTGAACAGAGAAGTGCTTCAGCGAGATCTGGTGAGTGGGTTTGAGAAATGACACACTACATGAGGTATAATGAGAGCAGAAATGTCAACAAAAGGGTCAGAAGGTCAGGTTATCCCGAATCTTGATTTATGAAAATAGGTGCTGTCCCTTTATTTTCTTTTTAATCTCATTCTCAGCTTTTAACACAAAATTACAAAAGTAAACAAATTTCTCAAAAATTAAACCATCCCGATCTACCACAGTGAAACAACGCAGATTTTCACAAGTCAAAAAGACAACAATATTGAATTATAAGCAGTTCTTCCTTCCAAATATTCCAGAAGTTACAGTAGTGTTGATTATTTTTTTCATATCTTTTTCAATTTAGAAGTCTCTGGTGCATCTGTCAGTGGGTGACTTTACATGTTCAATTATCAACGCCTAGACAAAGAGGCTAAGTTGAAATTGTACTGATCATGCTGATTTTGAAGATTGCTTGTTCTGCCTCATTCAAAAAATAGACTAAATGAATGATACATGATCGAAAATGATCCGAAAAACAAACTGAAATCTTGAGTTTAGTTACAATTTTTCTGAGCAATATTTCAGTCTGAAAAACTACCTTCGTAGCCTGAAACTTCACCTTTTAAAACTCGAAACATGTCATTATGTCCTGAGAATATCTTTCCATCTGTCAAATTATGCGAGTATAAAAATGTCCCTCGTCATTTGATCTTATTTTGCAGCTCAAAATAAACAGAAACAAAATCCTTGGTAAAGTATCAACTGTTTTTCAAAAAGCAACCAGCAAGTTCGATGAAACTTTACAAGTTCGTTAACAGACTTGATTGTTTTAAACAAGAGGGCTGGACTGACATACATTTTAAAGAAGCAAAACTTTTCAATGGAAATTCTTTATTAATACTGCAGATTGGGAAGCGGATCGATGAGATGATGTAGACACAACGAATGTACATAGTAAATATGTGGACACTCTTGGTAGAATGAGGATCAGGCAGATACAAGCTGAAAACGAACAGTGTCGAGTCTAAAACAAGATTCTTCCATCAAACTTCTACAGCTACAAATACTACTGATCATCATCAGCTGGATCATGGTGGCACCCTCCCTGGAGTAAATCAGAGCCATATATAGAGAGAGTTGGGACAATACCCACAAAGAAACAAAACTTTATTTTCACATTCCCATGATATTTTCATTGCAAAGCTTCACAAGTATGTCAAATTTCTGGTTCTTCATTTTGCTGCCAACTCTCTCCATACAAAATATTGTTATTAAAAAACAATAGGCCCATAGAGGTTAAGTTGGACTTTGCTGACCATGCTGATATTGGCCTCATCTCAACAATTCAAAGAATGATACATGATCGCAAATGACCCGAAAAACAAACTGAATTGACACTCTGAATTCTAAAACTGAATTCATTTGGCTGTAGTTCCGGTTTTTCTGAGAGATATTTTAGTCTGAAATACTACCTTTGTAGTCTGATAGCTCACCTTGATAAACTTGACACAAGTGTCATTACATCCTGAGAACATCTTTTCATCTGTCAGAATTCGTGAGTCAATTGTCGCTTGTAATTTGACCGTATTTTGCTATTCGAAATAAACACAACACAAAATCCTTAGTGAAGTATAGACTGTTTTTTAAAAGCAAACAGCAATCTTAAGGAAGTTTCACTTAATGGAGGTGATTGTTTTAAACAAGAGGGCTGGACTGACATACATTTTAAAAGAAGCAAAACTTCTTAATGGAAATTCTTTGTTGACATGCAGATCAAGAAGAGGATTGAAGAGATGATGTAGACACAAAGTTTGGAGATATTTGGACACTCTTGCTGGAATGAGGATCAGGCAGGTACAAGCTGAAGATGGACAGTGTCGAGTCTAAAATAAGACTTCTACAACTGCAAACACTACTGGTCATCATCAGCTGGATCATGGTGGCGCCCTCCATGGAGTTAATGGGAACCATGTATAGAGAGAGTTGGGACAATACCCATAAAGAGAAACAAGTCCTTATTTTTAACATTTCCTTGGTGTTTTCATTGCAAAACGGGGGGGGGGGGCAATTTTTTCTAGGGGGCACTGCTGGCAAATCAATTATAGATTCCATTTGCACATTTGCAAAACTGGATCTTGATCTACGTACTGGCGGGTTCGAAATGGGGGGCACCTGGGGGAGCACTGACATCAACTGTGGGCATGTGACCCCCCCCCCCATTAGTTACGCCACTGTTTACAAATATGTCAAATTTCTGATTCTTCATTTTGTTGCCAACTCTCTCGATACAAAGTTCCATGGGCCTATAAATCTTTGTAGCTTATAATTATCAGAACTGTTGAAAACTTTTACGTGGAGACCCTAACAAAATATTTGCCTTGTTCACAGTTGGTATAAAAGTGAGGCTCTACTTTTCGCAACTTTCCTATGCAGCTTCCTTGCTGAAAGCACCAGTAAAAATGACAAATTTTTCTGATTGTTAAACCATGGAACTCCTTTTTATAGCTCCATGGTTAAACAGAACTTATTTCTTGCAAGAACAAATAGAAAACTGGATGCTACTCTGTCATCTTCTTCAACAAACACATTGACATTTTTGGAAGACGATGCCCTTGATGACAGAAACAAAATAGCCTGGTGACCATGATGAGCACTGCATGCTTAACAAAGCCTTTGAATTCTGGAAACACAAAATTGCCAACTCATGAATAGGGCAAATACGGTAACATTCAGCCAATCAAACTGAACATGAAATATCGAGCATGTAATAATTATCATGGTTGTAATAATGCTGCGTTAAAGGATAGATAGGGCCTGCTTGTTCATACCTCTGCTAAAAAACTTGTAAAAATCGGTGTACAATGTTCACTAGATGTTCTATCATTGATCACACAAATACCTGCCCCGGAATAAATAAATTGTTTGCACCCAAATGGCACTAACTGGATTTACATCATAGCTATAATTAACCCACAGATGCATTTTAACCAATAGTGCATTCTATGAACATTGTACACAAGTCTGAGATAATGAGGTTTACGAAAATCTTCCAAGCAGGAGTGTACACGCACAAAGTTGTTAGCAGCTTACATCATATATAAATAGTGTATGACAAAACACTACATCATCAACTGATTGGCTGAATGCTGCCTAATATGAAAACCCTTTTTTTTAACACCCCCAAAAAAAAAATAAATAAATAAACAAATCAATCAGTCAATAAATGAATAAATAAATAAAAATAAAAACCAACATTTTTTTTTGAGAAAATTGCTTGAAATTGGTGAGTTTTTGTTTTGTCAAGGTAAGAACTCTATAGAGCTGCTTAAGAAAAAAACATTCAGATTAAGGATTTTCTGTGCACCACTTGCTAAGTAGAAACTTGTTAAGTAGTAATTTCTGCTTAAGCAGCTCTATAAAGTTTGGCCCTCTGCTCCGGCACTACTACAAACAAAAATACTTTGATTCTAGCAGGGCCCAATTTCATAGAACTGCTTAAGCAGAAAACATTGCTGAACAACTTTCTACTAAGCAAAAAATTAGCAAGATTTTAGCTGGTAACCTTATTCTGGTAAGCGAAAAATTGTTGTGCTTTAGCTAATTTTTGTGCTTAAGCAGCTCTATGAAATTGGGCCAGTTATGACAAATGCAACTCTTAAATTCACTGGCATAAAGAGACACAATCTAGGGGGAGGGGCAGGGGTTATTTAACTTACAGCTGCATTATCTTGTACTCTTGTAAAATTTCATTTAGAGGGCAAGAGGGGGAGCCAGGGGTTCGGGGGGGGGGGGGGCATGGGGTTCTTAGGATTCATTTGCCCCCCCCCCCTAATTTACTCTACTATGTATAATGTACTCATGTGACAACAATTGCAGACTGTAGTCAAGTTAGGTTATTAAAGTATGATTTAGTATCTGTAGACTTTTGGAGTGACACAATTTGGGGTGAGGGGCTATCATAAATATAATGTTTCAAGTCATTCATTTG
>CM021531.1:11076772-11095034 GCA_010994315.2 Pisaster ochraceus
GGACACGTACCCCAAAGCCTTGGTTATACACCACTGCCGGTTATATACCAAAACTAAATGTTAAGTAAACCACAAGGGAGATTGACTGAATAATTTGTAAAAAAAAATGGGTTTGAAAAAAGAAAAGTTTATTACAGCAGGGTTTGAACCAAGGACCTCCGGATTAATGTGCTGGCACTCTACCAGCTGAGCTTCCTAGCCATGTTAGCAGTTCTCTAATTTGTCAATATCTTTGTTTAAAATGTTTCTTTCTGAAGTGCATGGATAAGAAAAGAAACCAGTGACGCTCTGTATGATTTTTTAAAATATTTTTTAACTGAACATATTCTATGCAACGGAAGACTGGATGGCAAACACATGCACACAACCTTGCGGTGTGTGCGGCGGCATGAGATTCTGTCCCCATCCCACACAGAAAGTTAGTATGATAGCGCCCTCTTTTGACCCCTACGGGGACCCACGAAGTAACGGCCTCTAATAATAGGCCGCCTACTAGACAGATTTGCGAGCCAAATGAAAGCTTAGGCCCAGGGGTACTGTGTAAAATGGTGGATGACCTAGGCCCTGAAAGAAATTGTCGTATTTGTCAATAGGTATATATATATATAGGGGTATTTTTCAAGATTGATGTTCTGGCGTTTGTAAGTTTACACAAGTGTAGGTCTTTTTATTTGGAGGTAGAATAACTCGACGGGCCTTGGGACAATCTATGTCCAAATGAGCAGAGAATAAAAGTTGGTTTGACTCAATATCATGTCTAATTAGAATGACTCGAAGAGGGATAAAACTTGCATGGTTGGATGGTTGTTTTAAAATCTGATCAAAGGTCATAATGATTTTAAGTTCTTTGAAGGAGGAGACTAAATAGAGTTGTTGAATATGTGTGTTCGCGCTTGGCCCAACATTGGAGGGCAGCGTCTTTTTCTACCGTATCACACATGGCCCAGGGGTATTTCACTTTTTCGTACTGCAGGGGGGGGGGGGCGTCCTGCATATTGGGCGGAAATTTGTCATATACCTAAGCTACTAACCTCACCGGATAAACATTCGACGGTCGCATTTATTTTTTTGAGGTTGGTTTCGGACGTCATATTTTTTCCATCAATCCATCATTTTTCGTGAAATTAAAAAGGTAACAAGTTTATGCTTTGTCCATTCTCTAAAACATGCCTTTCGCGCGTATGCGATCAGAGGCTGAGCAGGGAACGTTCACCCCAACAGGTGTAAAGGTTTTCGTGATGAACTTGTGAAAAGTTTGCAGAAATATGAAATGTTGAGAGCTGAATTATTTCACGACTAATTATGACAAAGTCGTGAGGAATAGCTGACGTTCAAAACCCACCGTTCAAGAAATGCATGGGGCCATGGAATATTAATCTGGCTTCGTATAACATGTATTTGAATTAAGGAACTCTTCACACTTTGGGGAACTGCCTTATCAGTATCCCGCCTGAATGGCGTAACCCACCAGTGAGTGGACAGCACCGACCAAAACTTATTATGCGATTTTTGAGCAACTGCAAGTCCAGCAACACTGTCTTGCGCCCTCAATAGTTGATCTTGAAATTTAACGTTAGAGTGGTTATAATCAAACATGGTCATACTATAGCCAAAAAAATAAGCCTGGTGGCTTCTATGACTTATGTAAGGTTTTAATAGTTATTTATGACAACCTAGTTTTAATTTAACTAATAAAAAATTATTTTTGGAATTTTTTATAACGAAATGTGAAACAAATAACTATATAAACGGCAATAGAAACTACTAAAACGACTTAAACAAGTTTATTATTAAATGGGAACGTGACGGTCGTGCCCATGTGACAAACGTCAAACGGAGACTCCGTGTGTAAAAAGTGCATCAGCTGGTTGCCGCGTTTTACATCTAGCAGACGACTCAAGTCTCACGGATTTAAACATTCTGTTCCCAAGGAAACTCGTGGATTTTAGTGCTTTGACAGTAGGAATTTGACCAAGTTGAGCTCGGCATATTTACAGGTAAGGGTTGTCATGTATTTGTTAAATGTACGCTGTGGGTAGAATGTGTGTTTCCCGTATTTTTGTTTACATTTTATATTTGAGAAGCTGTCACTGTGTCAGCAGGCGCGAGACGGTAGACGGCTATCATTCAGTACTGGAAGTGTGTTGACATACATAATGGTTGATTTTGAAAGATACATAAATTCTCGTATTAAAAAAGCAACCCGAAAACTCTGATGTATTACTTGTATTTGGTAATAATATACTACTTTAGGTGATTAACTACAATAGTTCATTCACTTCTTACAATTAACAGTGGAGTCCTTTTAAAATCAAGCTCAAGAAAGGATGCAGTTATATTGTAACAGTACACATGCATGACATGGCATGATGGGTCCTACAAATAAAATATGTTGTTAAATTTTAGAATTTATACTATTTGCAAGCCACCACACACCTGCAACGGTATACCCATTAATGGAGTTTGATTGCAGTAACCAACAGATACAGATACAGAATTGTGGGAATCATTTTGATTAAATTGTCGTTTGTTTTGAACCAGGTATTTTATCTACTGGTGTGGTACTAGATAATCACGACACATGAAATTGTTTACAAAATTACTTGTATTTAGGACAAGATTTGTTCAAAACATCCCATTCCAATTCATGTGATATAATTTCATTGATGCGTGTGATGTATAAAATGTTGAGGGCAAAATCTTTTCTAGCTTTAAATTTCAACTTAAAGTGATGTTATATCGATGGAGTTGCCAAAAAACACTATATATCGCAATAGTAGGGCTTTAGTTATAAATAAACTTGTTTTTAAAACCTTTTTTAATAACACAATCTTAATAAAATAAAGTGGTTTCATTATATAAAAACACTCGACACATTTCCTGATTTTCATGTTTTCAGAGCTGGCTCAGTGCCTCGAAGGCCTAACAAAAATGTTGCTTTCTGTATAAATCAACCGACTTTTAAAAGACCCCCCCCCAAAAAAAAACACAAAAAAAAAACCAACAACAACAACTTGCTGAGCAGAATTTTTTTATCAATAATTTGATAAGATACAATACCTTTTTTCCTGACCAACTCTCCTGTCTCACTATCATAATTCAAGACTAAAATGTTTTTGTCAAGTCATTTCCTGATGTGCAGTTATAGGGCCTACTTGTCCAATCTGGGGGGTCAACATTTTCCTCTTTTATAACAACTTGTTGCAAAACAATTGCAGGTAGATCAATTTCTTCTTGTTCAACAAATTTATTAGCAGAGACATGTAACAAAAATTTCCTAAAATATCTTGTTTTCGACCATCGTTTTTTCTCAGGCTGTCACAGGAAACAATGTTTTTTTCTTTGCTTTGGCCCTAAGAGTTTAAAGAAAGCTAATCATTGGCCAACAGTTGGCATAACTTTTTACACCCATTGTTTGACCTCAGCTACTAGGTGGCCTGATGTATCACTACATTTTATGCAATTTACTTCTTCTGGGGAGATGGATTATGTGGAGGGGTATTTCAATGGGTCATCAAGTGAATTGGCCCTGAGGGTCAAGACCCTTACCTTCTTTTCTTGTATACAGGATGCCATCATTGTTATGGCTAATGGTGTAGTTCTCAAGAATGTGGTTTATTTTATTTTGGCTGAAACTTAAAAACAGACCTTGGTCTCATGGTCTCAGTGAATGATCTCCTTAGTATGGCGTAGCAAAATACTGTATATACAAAATCAGTTGCTGATCAAATGTAATATTTGCTATTTCAGTCAGTATGCAAAAATCATGTTCAGTCTGAACTTGGTCTAAATATTTTGCTATGCAAAAGTGCTGTGTGAATTCATTCCACATACTTGAATTGGCCATGAGGTTTTTTAAGGTTTTGCAACAACTGTATCCATCATTATTCTATAATTAGAGCCTATACCATGATATTTAATTCATTTAAAATGTATACAATAACACACTGAATGAGGGAGACCAGTCACTTGATGAAATTCAACCCAAACTTTTAATCTCCAAATCAGCTGAAGGCAGGTACACTGTACATGTATGCAACTTCTTTTAACTTCAGTTTTCCAAAGCAAAGTGAACACCACTACGCAATTTTATATGTTAGAGGCAGTTCCCTCTTCTTTGCAATCAAAGTTACACTGTAAAGGTTAAGCATGAGACGTAAGGTTTGATGGTACCAAAATTCGGCAGAATTTTAAAAGAACAGTGAGACCCATTTTATTGGATTGGAGAACAAATTGGAATGTTACATTAGACTACATTATGCAGACTGTGCACAGTAAGTCTATTGACCTTGTCTGGAGCCAGGTAAGTGTAGTGTTTCATATTTAATTACAGAATGATGTATACCTTGCCATTGGACAATAAGATTAAATTCACACCTTTCTCAAGCTTTGTGTGATAGATCCTCCATTGGCAGGTAGGGATGCTGTTATTTTTTCCCACTGGAAACCCAAACAGTTATAGTGTTTTCGCAGCCATTTTCCACCCAGTGGTTGGATTGTGTAGAATTACATGTGGGAGTCTGAGATCTGGTGGTAATCTGATTATATTTTGTACACACTGAAAACAAATATAAACACCACAGGTAAATGTTTGAACTTCCGAACATGTTTATGGCATGCTGGCGTACCTTGGATGCCCAAAATGTACATTCTATGCCATGGGTACACACAGTAATCCATAAAGTTGTTTACTCCATCCAACATTATTTGCATAGTGTTTACTGACAGTATTTCTCAAAAAAACATTTTGTTTACTAGACTTTATTCAGGCAGTTGCTTCTATTCCCTGCCAAATGATGTTCCTTTTGATTTAATGTTCCAAACAATTTGAGTTCTTTCAGCTCTTCATTCCCTAGGGGGGGGGAGGGGGTGGTGGTGTGGGGGGGCAGAAGGGGTAACCACCTATGTTGAAAATAATCTCATTTGACTGTCGCGACGTGGACAGTTTGAATTGTGCAAACGTATTGTACATAAATGTACGTGGCCAAAGTATACGCATGTTCCCTACGTGGACATATGTACAAGATTTGAATATATGGTTGTTTATATAGGTAGCTGCTGCTGACGTCCATTGAGACTGCCTGGCCGAGTCTATTGTTTCTGAGGGTAGTAATATCTTCAAATGTTGTAAATTCACTAAATTCTGACGTATTCTTAAACGATTTGTGTGCATTGCTAAAACTGTTTCAGTAATGTAATAATTTAGTAAACAGTATATATATTTTGTGTAAATAACATCAAATGATCTGTTTATGATGTGTACATTGCCTCAGAATTAATATTGCACTTATGGCAAATAGTCCCGTCTGCCAACAGACGGAAATATTGCATGCAACCGAGGATATTTTTCATAGGTAGAAATGATTTTCTACAAAAAAAAACCTTTAAAAATGTCAAATATCCAAAGGATGTACAGAAGGATTTTGTTTTAAACTATCAGGAACGAAAGATCTATCCTTAAAAGTTATGTTCAGCGAAGAAAGTCAGAGAATGAATGATAACATTTGTCAAATTTTTTGTCAATATTTGTACCCATTTTAGGGGAGACATTTTGTAATGATTTTCCCTCCTGGACCCATTCACACATGTTATCTGCTGCAATAAACTAACGAAAAATATTTTGTAAAATTTATACCATTATATTTTTCAGTGTTGACACAGATAGCATTTGAGTGATACAAATGGTTTTCTTTTTGTCTTTATAACGTTAATCGCCTCCTTAAAAAATGGAGGTACCAAAACCGCGATTACAAATGATTATGCAATACCCTTTCCGCTCCCCGTTCACTCCTGTCCAATGCATTTGGTGCCTCTTGAAAAAAAAAATGGTACAAGAGCCATTTGACTCTCTGCAGAGAAATTGTTCCAGCATTTATCAAGATTTGAGTTCGAGGTCACACCATCTATTGATTTTATTTCAAACAGACATTTTAACAGCAGTAGGCCCACCACATCATATAATGCACATCATTGAACTCTTCCTTTTACTGTGACAATTTATGTCAAAGGGATGATGTGTTACTGTAACCACAGAATGTAAAATTGGAAAACAATTAGCAGTGCTGATTTCTTTAAAATTTAATTAAGAAAAGATTATTCAAACGCTCAAATTACTGCTTCCTAAAAAATGTGATAACTTACAAAATATTTGTTTTCATCTGAATTTTATAAGGAATTCAACAATCAAAGCATAAACAAGAGTTGTACTTTCCCTTTAAAGTAGGCCTAAGCATTGGACAATTTTAATGCAAAGACATACGTACCCTTGAGTATTACTATGTGCACACTGATAATTAACGTCAGGGGAAATCATTTGTGTAGACATCTGGTAATAATTAATGTCCTTCCCAAGAGAGCCATGGATTAGGATTATTAATAATAACATTTTGTTCAAAATTAAAATGAGTAATGTAGTTTTATTTTGGACCTGACCATTGTATGGGTAACATTGGTAGTTGGCCCGTATGCACACTTATTGTGACCCAACATATACATGAAATAACACACCTGGGAAAGTTGGAGCTCAATCAGTCCTAAGAAAATATTAGTGAAAAAAGCCATAACATTGTTAGCGCTATTTTAGTGAAAAAAACCTTACATGTTTATGCTCTCAACAAACAAAATTAACTCACGACAGTTAAAAATATGTGTTTTACTTTGTATAAAAAAAAAAGAAAAAAGCATTTCCACCTTTGTGAATCCTTTTCAATCTTACCAATGCTGTTCCCACAGACACCCTTCAGAAATAATTTCCAAATCAAAATATTAAAAAAATTATAAGCCCAAGGACAGTGAAAAGTTTTTCTTTCCACAACAGCAGCAGCACTGTCTTGTTTAGTTCTTAAAATTGATTGCTGCCATTTCAGGAAATGTTAGTTTTCTCACCCCTATTATTTTCAAAAATAATTGCAACAATTACAATTTAGTTAATGGAACAATCTGGAACATAGTTTAATGTATTCGAAATATAAAACATATTATAATCATTCAATCAAGTTATTTTGGCAATTTTTGCAATTTTTTAATTTAATAATTTCTAAATTGGACCACTTTTATAAGCTACAACAGTTTGGCCAACGTATTAATTTCTTTCTGTTTGAATTAGAACATGATGACTTCTAAATGGGTTGACAGCTCTTTCAGTTAAAAAGCTCTGTTACCATATTGTAGCCTCTTCATTCATTAGTCATGCAATACTTTATGAAGTATAATTTTTCATCACAGTTAATAGCCTTGTAACACGAGTGGCTTTTGGTCTTGTCCATGGTAAATGGGCCCAAATTATTTATTGTTTTTCCATTTATTTGGATTTTGAGGCTTTGAAACATATTTAAGTCTACCTTAGCGTATAGAACGGTCAAGATGTTTCATAAAAATAAAAATAAAACTTATTAGCTAGCTATATATTCATGAACACTTTTTATACAAAGAACTAAATAAGTTTGTAACTGAAGTTAACAGGATAAAAAATACAACAATTTTGTTAGAAAAGTTTGTAACATTATCTATTCGGACTCAAATAGATACTACAATTGCTGCAAATCATTGACATGTTGCTTTAAAGTAGAGGAGCTGTGCTATTAAAAACATGCTCGCTGTTCTCCATGTCAACTTTAGAGAAGTGCATGCAAACAAATCAATCATACATACATGTATGCCTCGACTATGTCTGGGCAAATTTGGCTAACTTGTCTGTAAAGTTTTATTGTAATGCAGATTTTCTCTTTTATTAAAAAACTCAAATTGGGCCAATTCTTTCTTAAAGAGGGATTCTATTAATTTTGTGTTGAAATGAAAATATAATGTTTATTCAACCATTAAAATCCTTCTTATCTTGGATTTAAATGTCTTCAATGATTTGACAAAATTTTGATATCCTTTTGAAGGTTTCTTTCATTGTTTTTAGGTTTGAAGGGGTTCATTCCCTGTCAAAATATTGATAAACTGTAAGAGGGTTTTTGTTCCCGTTGGTTTTGCCTCTTTGGAAAGTGGAATGTGTCCTGTAGAACAATATTGCCATCCTGTTCCAAACAGTTGAGAATACACACTGACTAGATAGCAAAGATGAACAGTAGGAACAAGATACATGAAATTTTTAGCTTGTTGTAATAATGTTACACTTGTTATCCCGTAGAAGTAGAATGATCTAATCTGGTTTATCATTATGAGATAATGACATGGACATGGTTGTAGGCATAATGAACCGTTAATCATACACCTTGTTATCGCGGTGGTTATTGATCGTAGCTTCACCTGCTTCATGCTGCTCTGAACATTATCTTGACAATTATTATGCTTGTGGAAGGGAGGTAGGTACCCTATTACTTGTTTTTACTTCAGCTGTACCATCTCCTCAGGACAGACTCTCTTGAGGGTTCTAAGACAAACATGTATGTACATTACCTGAACCTACCTGCTTCCAAACAGGAAACTCATGTGCAAGGCCTGATGGGGCGGAGGGGGGATGTCAGTCTTTCATTGCAGAAAATATTTTTTTTTAAATTTTTATTTCGGCATGTTCTGTTGGATTCCATTCTTTAGCTATTTAAATTCAGAAAAATTATTCGTTTAGCAACTTTTAAACAACACATAAATAGAAATGCCTCTGAACGGTACTGCAGTGAAAGCTTACATATTTTGTTGGCTTTTCCTTGAAAATATAGCACTTATCATTAGGTGAGCATCAGGCCTCCAGGTTATCATTCTCTTGTGAAATTATTAAGATGAGGCTCATCGGAGTTTCCATTAAGTACCTTGGGCCAAAAGATGCAGTGATATTATAATTTTGAAACATGATTCATAAATTGTATTTCATATGTTTACCATAAAATTTGAAGGTTTATACTTCTTGTTTAGGGGAATGAATGGCACCAAAGTTATCTTGTGGAATATTCAGATGGGAATCATCAGAGTGATAGTCTACAGTATATAGCCTAGAAGTACCAAGTGCTTTAGGCCAAAAGATACAACGTGATATTTGAAATCTTAAAATGTTTTCAGTGATGACCTGGCTAAATTATTTTTGTATTAGAAGGCAGATAGTTTGTCTCTCTGTGGATAACATCATACATTACTAGTACCTTGTGGCATGATCTTTATACAGGTAATTGTATCCCCAAGACTTCATAATGTCACAGTTCAACAAACTCATCCAGCGCGAGTCCCCCTACTGCATCATGCATGATGCCAAGGGAGAGGATTTCTCTTTCTTCAAATTATCTTGTAATAATAACATGTGACGGCAATGCATTGCAACGCTTGCTTGGTTAAAGCATGGATTTACTATCATCAGCATGCAGGCTGAGCAAGGATTTGACAATAAATTGCTTGTTTTTTTATGATATTTAATTGGTATTTGATTACTTTCAAAGTTCAAGTGTGATTTACTTCTATAAATGTAATGTAGCTCATCATAACAAAAACTTAAACTAATGTAATAAGAGAAGTTAAATGTAAATGATTTTGAATTCCTTTTCTAATTATACATTATTCAGCCTCATTAATGATCATGCCAGATCAATAGTCTAAGATTGTAAATACACTTGTAGTGTCCATTTTCCCCACCTACTCCTGTCTAAATACATTGTATATACTAATGTATGATAATTTTAGCAGTGAATGGACACAGTGGGCTGAATTGAATTAATGATGCATATCAGTGCAAGCAATCATGAACAAATTGGACCATCAGAGTCTTGGGACTTCAGTGTAGTTGCAGTTCACTAAACTCTTAACCACGGCAACAGAAAGAAGCCAAATTTGGTTTGGAGCACCCAGAGTGGTCTCAATTTACACGGTCAATCACCTCCCCTAGACACATCTAGAAGACATGATGCACATAGTGAGTAACACCATGATTATCCTTTACCAAGAAAAAATCATAAGGCTACTCCAATAAGATGTTGTATCAAGATTTAAGGAATAAGTGCCATCTCAGGTTAGTTTTAGACACCCTTGTGACTAAAACATTTTGATTGGCAACTTTGATATCCAAGTCCTTTCTGTAGTTTATAATGTTTTTCAGGGCGTATCCATCACAAGCCCCAGTTTATAAATTTTTGCCCAAACTGTAGTGTTTCCTTTGAACAATACACTATTTATACGAAGTGGAAATAAATGAAACATTGAATTTAATTTATAAAAATGGGCCAACTCCCACAAATTAGGATATAATTTGACAACTGCTTATCTTTTAACTTAAAACCCATTATTATTATTATTTTTATTTGTTAATATTACTATTATTAATATAATAGTTTATCTCAGGAGTAAATTTACAACATTTTAATCATTAATAGTGTTAATTATCATTAAATGAAAGCTAAAAGTTTCAGAGAAAAGGATTTTCAAGCGTGACCAAGTTTTGAATTGCCCATTTTTATCACTGTCGGTTCCTCTTTTTCAACCACAACAAGTCTGTTTAATATTATTTTATGTTCACAGTGTGTGAAATATGTTATTTTGTTGTAGTTAACAAGTCATGAACTTTGAAAATCAAAACTTGCACCAAAACTCTACACCTCATATATGACTATAATATTGAGCCACTTAAATATGCTGTGCTAGAGTATTTACTGTAAGAATTTGCATGACAGCCAACTCACACAGGTGGCTGGTGTCAATCAAGGGTCAACTCCCTAACCCTACTACATAACAACCCATCATGTCACTCATTCAACATATTATTCAAATTGTCCTCTTAATTGTATACAGTCAGGTTGCTGAACTGTATCTAGAACATCTCAAAGTAGCTTCAAAAAAGGACAATAATCTCAGTACTGGCTTGATAAATGGCGTCAGGAGCATTCTTCTTTTCTTCTCCGGATGTTTTTCTTATATTTTCTTTCTTGTGTGGCTTTCTGCGAGATCATTCTAGCCCGTTGGGGATGGGTTACTCAGGGGGGGATGTGAGTGTTAGAGGAGGCAGACACTGTGTCTCCAACAATATAGATTGATATTCGTCCCTGCAACTCTGCCCGAGCTAACAAAATGGAGAAAAACGTTCTTGCAATGGTCAATTTGGCTTGCCAACGGCTGCTCATGAGTCCTCGTCAACAACAGAGGGGGAAACGTGAAACTTTTCAGATTTCTGGGGGGACGTCAGGATATGAATTGAGGTTAGAAGGGAAGGGTTTGATAATAGAATCGACAAAGCTCTCCAAAGATTTTTGCCTTGATGCCTGGGAGCCTTCTTATATTTCTTTTAGTGATATTCATGGATGTGTTTAGTGAGCATTTATTTATGTCTCTGGATGCGGTTGCTATCTTCCTTTCCAAATGTTATCCTGAAAACCAATATTCTCCTTTTCCCATGTCAGAACTGAGAAAACAACAACCACCAAAGTGCAGTGTCATTTAACACTTAGGAACAAAGATCAGAAGACCTCTAAAATAAAAGGGGGAAAAGGGGGAAAATTAATTTTAGGTAGAGAACTGCACAATATAACATGCCATTTTATGATGGCTTTCTTTTTAAAAAGTATGCTGATAACTCATTAACAAAGTGACTCAACCGAATGCATCGAGAAGTTGAAACTTTTTTTTTTTTTTTACTTTTCAGCAAAATTGATATTGAACTATCTGTATGCAGTTATTTAAAAGCAAAAAATTGTTTTATACAAAACAATTGTGTAAATATGAAAACCAATTGTATAATATTAAAAAATCTTCTACATCGTGAAGAATTCTTTTTTTTTACCGTGTTGAAATCAAACTTGTTCAAGAGCATTGTGTCAAAACACAGCTAATTAGATTAATATTTTATAAAATACCATACAACAAACAACAATGTTAGTATGGCACAAAATTTCTGCTTATTGATAAACTATAGTATGCTCTATCCTGGCAACAAAACAAATCAACTGTGCCTTTGTCCTACATTTTTTCTCCAAAACAAATAAAGGATGGCAACGTAGGGAAATACTTGTGTTGTTTGATCAAACTGAGCAGACCGTCCTCCCTAGACGGATGGGTGTCTGTCTCTCCTTCAATAGAGTGACGAGATCCTTGTAGCATAAATTTCCATCTTGGAAGGCTGAAAATCAAGACAGAAAGCTGTCTGCTATGGGACGCTGATCCACTGTCCCGCCGTTTCAGCAGGTTAAATCTTTGTAATGAATACGGATGGGATCCAATAAATAGGACTCGTGCATAGAATTCTCTCTTAGCAGTAATTGTTGTATCTTGGTCATATGTATGTAATTATCAGTTGTTTATCAGCAGGAGTGCCTCTATAAGCCAATTCTGGGTTCTGACTGGATATTTTACCGACAAGCTGGTGCCATTTCACAGATAGTTGGTTGATCTCGACATGGATTAGCTAAATAAGGGCTATCTTCACCTTTGTAATGACATGTTTCTGGCCCATGTTGTACATATCAATCTAAAAGCTGCTTATGAAAGAGGGTAACAGCATGAAGCTAATGAAGCATCTTGAAAATGACTTCTGCCTCATGATTGTCTTAAAAATGTTTTTGTGAGAGAAACAGTCGTAAAGGAGCTTTCCTTACGCATTTTATTAAAACATTCTCCTTTGGTTGATAAAATCGCTGATTAATTTTTGAACTGTCCCAGAGTCTTTTTTTTATTATGCAAAAGAGTTAATCCTTAATAACCATTCCACTTGAGATGTTTTTATCTATGAAAAAATTTATGTGAAGATTACAAAGTTTTATGATGTAGTGTTCTTTTCATAATAATTATTCCGTAACTTTCACATGTTTTTCCAAGAGATTTTTTTTTTTTAAATGTGCATGTCACATGAAGAGAATAAAGTTAATATTCTAGCCTGATTTTGTGAAAAAAACAAAACATGATCAGACAATGAACTAACTTTGTGAGTTTGTTCTCATCATGTGATTTAAACAGTTGATGTCACAACACAATGCAGCACCTGCAAATGGAAGAGATATACTGTTTGTGGAAGGAAACCCATAGGTGTCCATGTCCCTCTTCTCTCAAGCAATCAGAGAAGAATTGAGAAATCAGTCGGACAGGTGGCTCTCTATTCAGGCACTGCCAATCACCTGCCCCAGGGAAATTTAACATAGAAACTCTTAAAGGTGTGTTACAGCTTTAGACAACCGTCTTTAAATTCCTGCAAAATATTTCTTTTATTTGCAAATAAAATCTGTTGTCTCAGATTATTTATTTTCTGTTTAAAAGAAAACAACCAATACATGCCATTTTAAGTGTTTTCCGAATCCCAGTGCTTAGAAACTAATACAAACTTTGAGAAACCAGGTAGAACAAATTGTACTGTCGGCCTATTATAGAGGACTTTTTTTCACATGGGACAAAGGCCACATTCTGCGAATAAAAGGCACCAATACAAAATCTGAATTTTAGGGGAACATTTGTTGTGGGCAACAAAGCCAAGAATAGGGTGAAGTTTTTAGGTCTGATTTTCAGACTGAAATGGTAGTATATGTATACGACTTACAGCAACATCTAAAACGTATCTGGTAACTAAGCAAGCTGTTCGGTACTTTTTAGTTTTTCACAGATTTTTTTACCAACCGTACTTTCCCTTTAAGCACGACTGTCCTACAATCCAGACCACTAATTTGGTCAACTGTAGAGGTGTAGGGATACCCTATGGCAACTGTCAATCACACAAAGAATGACGAAAAATTCATTTATTTGATATGGATTTCCAGAATTCAAGACGACAGTCTCAAGTTGATTGTCTCGGATGTATTTTATTTGACAAAAGTAACTGGTAACCGGACACTCTCTGCAAGAATATCTGTTTTACAGTTAAGAATAATGTATTTACTTTTATTATGAATATTGCTTTCATAATAATATTAATAGTAATAATAATGGAGTGTTATAAAGCACACGTATCCACTAAATAAGGTACTCAAGGTGCTTGAGCAAAGAGAAAAACTTTAAAGACAGGCTTTGAAATTTTTGAATTATGAGACCCATTTGAAGCAACTTTTACATAATGGTAAACAAGGTGCTGTGGCACACTCGGAAGCCACTGCAAGAAACATCGGGACAAACCCATTCTTTAGGGATAAGTGTAACTGGGTTCTTTGACATGCATTACAAAATATCCCATCTGAAGGACGAAGCAATAATGGATAAGTGTCTCGTGAACACAAGTGTCAAGACCGGGACTCGAACCCGCACTCTGCTGATCAGAATCACCAGAGCTTGAGTCTGGTGCACTTCAACCATCGGCCACAATTTGTGTAATTTATTCTGCTAGGTTCATACTATTTGTAAACTACAAGTGAAAAATACTTTGCAATTATATTCTTAACTTGATTGAACATGCCTTATTTTAAGTTCGCATCAAAATGACTGGAATTCTTTTTCTTAAAAGTTAGTGGCTTGAGAATGTGGTTTGCACCTATCTTGAACCTATACACATAAGAGTAAATATTTTTCAAATACCTAATACATTCTTATTTATTTACACTTTCAGTTGAGACGACAGCTTTCTTGTAATATGGCTGCCCTGAATGGAATGCAAGGATGCTTGAACATTGACTGATCTCCAGAAGCTGTAAACTCAAGCCTGACGAGGCAGAAGAAACCACCTCAATCTCATCATGTCTAGAGCATCTGCAAAAGGGAAGTCCAACATTGCTAAGCCAATCACCCAGAAGTCTGGATTACCACGGAGCACCGGCTCCAAGACTTCTGGGTCACAACACCCACCAAGCGAACAGAAAAAGGTACCACATTTTAATTTGATTTTCTCACTTTGCTGAGGTAGTTATTTTGGTACCGTAATGCACTTTAAAAGTTCTGCAAATATAAAGTCCACAGTCTGGATGAGGAATTCAAATTCATGACCTGCATTTTAAAGTGGTGTCTAACCAAGTGCATAGTTTCCATTTGCAAAGAGGCAATTATTTACAGTATAAAGTGAGGACCAGTCTTGACCAGGTCCTTGCTCTATATCTGTGGATTCGGCAATGATTACATTAGTGACTCACATTCAGAGACTTGTACAAAATGGTGTCATGATCATGTGACAAATCTTCCTGCGGATTTGGTCAGGGCATAGTAGAAGAGGGTGGGGAAGAAAATGAAGAGGTAGTAGGTAAAGCCAGGTCACAAATTCAGTGCAATGTTGACTTGTACCCTTTACAGAGTACTGCATGCATTGAACCTAGTGTGTGTGTTATTAAAATCAAAAGGTGCAACATGGTGGCCAAAAACACAAACTAATTTGCTTTTTTCCTTGAAATATGATATGGATTCCTTTTGCTAAAGTCATACCACAATCACTATGTTGTTAACTCCTCACTATATTATATCAAAGCTTTCAAATTTCTGTCAGTACAGAATAATAAATCACTCTAAATGTATACATTGTATAATCTTTCAATGGTTATCAGTGATAAGAATAAGAGCCGATAGCGATATGTGAGACCACCCTGTTTCGCGATGATAAATTGCAGATTTGTTGCTTCCCACTTTTCACATCATTATCACCCCCTGAAATGTCAGAAGGCATTTGATTGTGTTTCACAAAGACAGTTTCATGTAGAGCAGGCTGTCTGGCTTTGATGGAAGAGAGTAATCATGTTTTTACGAACACTCTGTGTGGAGGTACAGACAAGGTTAAGTCTAGCATAATATTGACACATGAGAGAACTGACTAGCAGTACGACAGTATGGGGCAGCGAGGCCTCTGGGCAAAGTTGCACGTGCTTATTCTGGTTTTCCTGAAATATTAAAGAGGAAGTAGACCTTTGGTTGCCTCTTCGTTCCAATGGTTGAGGTTTCTAGAAAGGATCGTGCTGTTTATATGGTCTCAGCATGGAGCAAGCTTCTTCCTTGGTCTCAGTGATGGTAGGTGCTTATGTCATTGAGAAATTCGGGTTCAAACGATAGTTTATTTCAAGCATAATTGCAGTTATAAACAAGAAATACTGAGATAAAAGGAAAAGGACAATACAAAGCATACTTATTTTGGAAAATATCATTGGTTTCAAGTTTCACAGTACTCTGTAATCAATCATCATACAAAATGTTTGAGTTTGAATTCATGTTTGTCATCATTAGAAAAATAACTTTCTGTTATTGCAGAATGCCAAAAAATGCAGTTTTTCATGACAACAAATTATCAAAACGTTTCATTGAACATGGCTGTCTTGATATTGCATTAAATTATACTTTCAAAAAGCCAATATTGAACTTCCCCTTTAAAAAAAGCAGTGGCAAAATTTGGACTACGTTCTTACCCAGCCAGAGGCTATTGACACAGGTTATATAGTGTGATATAAAGCATGTTGGTTTGTTGACACAGTTTTGCTTGTAGTTTTCTTATGTATTTGTTTTCCTGTGGGACCCTGTTGTTGACTAACTGGTTTTAACTTAACTGGAGGTGAAGTTGTTTCTCTTGCTATAAAAGGTGGTACTCTTGTCACTGACTCTGTTTCTAGAAATGTTAGATTTCAGTTAATCGCAATACGGATTAGTCACAGGTCGGACATGTGTGTTTTCATTGAGCAACGATCGTTTCTTCTGTTACACCCAAGAAAATAAATTTATGGGGTTTATTATGTTGAATAATTGTAATGAAATAAAAGTATCCATATTAAAGTAAAGAGTAATTCATTGTGTTGCCTTCACTTACTATAAACTAAGTTTTAACATAATTTTTACAGTGTTCAATTTTTATTATTCACCCATTTTCAACAATGACTATTAGCAGGCCTGTATGCAAAATGCGAACACAAAAGTTATTGACTTTCACAATATTATTTGAGCCTCCTCAATCATATATATGGCACTTACTTCAAATCAGTATCATACAGACTTAAAAGAAATTAAACCCTCATAAATATCAGACTTTCATTTCCTCGAGAAGTATGATTATTACAAAACGTAATTCCCCATATGGGCTCTTCATCATACAGCGGTCATTTCAAACGTTGCAATTATTTTAAGGTAATGAGCTGTATCAGTTCTCTGCAGGACTCCTTGTTCATTAGTTTGTGAAAATGTCAAACGTTCTGCCTCTTTGAAAATCCAAGAATTTATTCCTATGAACTGGTCAGAATTTTCTGCATCGTCGGTAATCCATAAAGTTTAATCATACCTCTGTGAACGATTGACCATCTGAAGAAAGCAGGGTTCTGTGTTCAGCTGCTAATGAAGCAGATATTCTGTTTCCCATATTATTTTTTTCATTCCTTGTGGAAGGGTTTTGAAGTGAAGTATAGAGAGATAATTTTCAAAGCAAAATTTTAAAACAGAGGTTTTGTATATAGTGTTGTTTATATATTGATGTTTTTTTTTATCTGGACGGCTAACATTTTTCCAGAACAATTTTGAATTTTGTGCTTGATTTGAAATGCAAGTTTTAGAGGCTCCCGTACTGGTTATATATAAACACTTTAGTTGTCAGCCTTGAAACTCTGAAGTACATTCATACCCTTTTTTTGTCTCCCATAAGATATTCAAAATTCCAATACATCTGGTGACAAGTTTACTGAGGATTGTGGAGATTCCATCAGAATGAAGTACCCCAATCATTCCTACAGAATAAATCTGATCCGTAGAACTCGGATTTCTGTTGGACAAGTCAAGTGGATGCGTCACCATGCTCATGTAACTTGGAATTCACATGAAATGGGTTCTTCTTCTCTTGTCTTCAGTTTCTTTTTTCGTTCTCCTTTTTCTCCCCCCTTTTCCTTTATGTTGTGTCGGGGGGGGGGGGGAGTTGTCTAGTGGCGTTTGGGTTCAGGTTTCCCTTTTGTTCCACAGTTTAGTAGGAAGAGGCTTTGGGTGTTGTCTGTTGACTCAGGAGTCCTGCCTGATCTCACTGGTGCAACTTGAATCTCTGAAGAGCAGGAATGTCCTGAAGACATATAGTTGTTTTCTTGACTTTCTTTGTCTTGAATACTGTACTTCTACAGTCTTGATTTCAATATGGAATATGGGGAAAGCCAACCACTATTTTAGTGGGTGTACAACATAAGGTTTAAGTGACAGTGAGGGTATTTCAACATCATCTCATTACCAACAAATGTAGTAAAATTGAGGAAAAAAATTCACTTTAAAACCTTTTGTGATACTTCTACAGTACTCGTAACCACCTGCTAGGCATTTAAGTAGGGAACTTTGTCAATATAAAAATTAATACCTTAAAGTATATTTGCAATAAGTACAAAGGCTTCATCATATTTTGTCTCAAAGAGAGTAAACCCTCAAATAGTGGCAGTTTTGCCAACATTTTAAACAATGTACCTTATCTTTATTCAAGAGAGTGTATGCACTTACTCAGCAGTTT
>CM021531.1:11105401-11121120 GCA_010994315.2 Pisaster ochraceus
ATTCGTCGCAAGGAATGTTGGTTTTTTTTTTCTCGTGTGAAAAGGGCTAAAGTCCCAATGACATTAAGTTCCTGGCAAGTTGCATATGATGATCAATTATTTTGTGTAAAATCAAATTGTTACAAAATATGTTGACACTTTCCTGATGCAAACCAGACTGTCAATTAAATTTTAAGTTCCCTATGGCCAACTTCAACCCCAATACATGTACTTGACAGACAACCCTCTTGAAAACCCCTGATTTTGAGATAGGGGAAAGATCGGTCACCATAGAAACAAGTACATAATCTGTGTTTTCCCTCAAGGGGACCCAGGTGGGACTCTTAATATTGTGATGGTATGGAGTCTAGCCTCATCTGCTAAATGAACCATTCTCCTTGGAGGTTGTTAAGTTATCGTCCTGCATCCTGGAGGTTTTTCCTACTAAAATACTTTCCTATCCTAAATTCTGGTCACTCAATAGCGCATCTTCTTTTACATCATTAGTGAAAAGAATATGCATGCTATAAACATACAGCTATATAGCTGTCTGGCTTTTTTAGTTTTAAGAATGCTATTTATGTTGAATTGTGTTTATGTTTTGCTTTTGTTTTTTGATGAGACTTTATGAGCATAACTATGGTTAAAACATTATGAAGAACTTAGCAAAGCTTAAGCTCTTGTTTTTTTTAAAGGTGTTACAGGATTGGTAGAGCTGACAAAATAGTGGCAGACAGTGTTTATGTTTTGTGTGATCGCCCATACGTGAAATAATAAACCCGTCAAAATTTGGGCTCAATCCATTGTGCGAGTCAGGAAAAAATAGTGAAAAACCTTGCACGATTTCCAGCCTGTAAACACCTTAATTTTAGTTGTAACAGCTGAAATCTGATTGTGTTTATTTTACAGTTTCAGTACAGTTTTCTCGAATATGACTTCATTTCAGAGGGAAGTATTTCACAGAAAAAATGGTTCTTGTATAAACTTCATAATCAGTAAGCTTTCAGACTAAAATTAAACATTGATGTTTTTTAATCCTTACCAATCCTTTAACAGCCTTTCTAGTCAAAAAGATGAAGGCCATACAATTTAAATAACCCTATCAATTAATGGTCATTATGGTTTATTTGACATTATTATTAAACATGTTAAGCAGACAGGAGAGGTATAACTTCTTTTGACATAATGTATACAGGCCTAATACGAGAGAAACTTAAACTTCCACTGAAACATTTCTTTTGCCTCTGTGAATTATTAGGCATACATGTATGTATACAGTATCCACATTCAAACAAGTGCGCTTAAAAAGATGGGAACCGTAATAATGTTGAGTGATATCACAGTAGAAAACAAACATCCCCACATGGGCAATTGTTCAATATTCAAATTAAGTGTGTTTGTACATACCTCTAGTCAACAATTGCCATCAGTGGAATTGTTTGCCTTTACAGGAGACTAAACAAGAAACAGGAAATTGATTTTGTCTTCAAAGATATGTTGACCTAGCTTCGATATTTGAAGGATATTTTACCTGGGACCAGAGGAGCAATACATGAATGCCATTATCTTAAATTTATCAAGTGAAAGACATTCATGAAATAGTAATACTGGTGATGAAATTATACTAATTCCTTATCTAAACATCAGTGTGACATAACCAGAGGGAGGAGGGGGTGGTCCCCCCTCTCAGAACCCTTGCTCCCCTTGCCCCCACCCCCAACCCATGAGATCAACAAAAAATGCAAAAATGAATTATTCAATACATAAAATATCCCCCACCCCAAATTATGACTTTCCCCTGCCCTCCCCAAAAATTAAAATTATAATAAAAAAATAAATAAAGAATAAATAAAATGAAAGTGTCTGGTTACGCCACTGCTAAACAGCAATGGTATAATCATACAATATGTGACTGTAACAACATTCTGTCTCAATCAGACTGCTGTTTCATGAAGTGTTATCAAACTCCTGATAAGATAATATTTGGTCTTAAAATAACATTAGGATGTAGCATATCTTTTGCAAGTGAATTTTTAATACATCGCAGAGAAGAAACATATATTTTATCTTCAGAAATGTATTAATGTAGCTTGTAAGTCATTAAAGGTGAGCGCAAGTTTCCCATCAAAAGTTAAGGCCCATGGCTGTCTTATTCAACACGCCAATTGTAAGATTGAAAGAACTTGGCCACAAGAGGGCAGTATACATAAATTTCGGAAGCACAAGTAAATCAAATCATTAAATATTATTTTTTTCTTTTACTTATTTTTATATTTATACCGATATTGTTGGTATGTGGATCATTGTTATGTCTTTGAAAAATAATTGTTTTCCTCTGAATTATTTTTCTGTCTCAATGTCATAATGAACGTGTAAACCCATGCAAACCCATGACGGAATATTTTCTAACAATATGATAAGCTTTGGGAGTTTAGGCGGTGATCTCAGTTGTTTGCTGCCCTCTGTGGTCAGAGTTTTATTTGGGTACAAGTGAAGCAAGCTGGAATATTTGTTTCAGTGAATGCACCGAATGAAGGCATAGCATGATACTTATTCCAATCCTAGTTTTCAATAAGTACTATGATTATTAGTTATGTTATAAGATTAGCATCAATGACAGCAGGTGTTCCCAAACGGTGCCCCATGTTCCAAGGCTCTACGTATTATGTTTTCCTGGCCTGTTATTGCAACTCCAGTTATTTTGCCAGCCCCCAACTCTCACATGAGGAGGGGATGTGGCTGATGTGGAACTCAGAAGACAATAGCATACTGTGCATTTAACAGAAATGGATAACAAAAGACATAACTAAAGGGGAGACCACAAGTCAACAGTCATTTAAACAGACTTCAATTATAAGTGGAAGATTTAATGGCCTTCATTTAAGGATTATCCCAACATTCAATAGAGATTACATTGGCAGACACTGGGATCAATAAAGCGAAGCTGCTTCAGAAGGGATTAGTCCTTGAAGGATGCTTTGTTGACAGTCATTAGGGTATAACTGAAAACAGTTATGTTTACCCTGTGTCCAAATGAAGTTGTTGTGATTTGCATTGTATTGCTTTGTGGTAGTAAGGACAGTAGCAATGCGTTACAAGGGAGTAATAATTTAGCATCAAATCCATGCTCTATTTTTAAAACCAATACATGGATGAGTAGCTTGTACTATGCTGTCGTTAATATTTTTTTAAAACTGTACATAATTATAATATATCATTATAAAAATCAGCAATGGGGATTAGTATTCAAAGGAAGAAGTGTTGAAAAAAACTCTTTTAAAAAAATCAATAATAATTTAGTCCCAGTTGAGAGACAGTGGTATTAACATTTGTAAATGTTCCACCTTTTCCTAAAAGTTTGTATTTAAATTTTTATTCCTAGCCAGTTCAACAATGACTGTGCACATTTCCATAAAAAAGTACATTGCCTACAGAAAAAAAGGTAGAGGAAAAGAAGAATTAAAAACCACCAACAGGTTCATACAGTGAAGTACATGCCCCAAACATATTAAAGTACACATTTTGCCTTGTGAGCTCGGCATACAAAGGTTGCCTGTGGCCGAACTGCGGTTTCCTTCACCATTGAGATGAATTTGTTTAAAAGGTACATGTAAACATCCTAACAAGATTAAGAAAACTGCTTTTGTCCCTAAGAATTTTGATAGAAATTTTGTAACAGTAAAACTCATTATTGTCTGGTGTCGGTCTATGGTCAATTATGATCAAAATGGACCCAGTTTGAATTAGGTAGAGTACTGGAAATGGACCTAATTGTATTTATAATTGGAGGTCACTGTTGATTGGAACTCGATCATGGGTGAAAGAGGATTATTGGGAGACCCTGACTAAAAATATTTCTGGAGGTTTTATAAGGCATTGTACTTGAGAATTAATTCGACTGGTAGGCCTATTCAGAGAAAAGCAAATAAGCTGGAAATGATTTTGTATTAGTAATTGTTCTATGTCTTTTGAAGTAGCTCTCATTGACTACTCTGTTTATTTAATACCCATGGTGGCATACATGTCCTACCTCCATGCCTAATAATTTGATTAAGAAAGAACAAACTTTTCAAATCTTACAACAGATGTTTGGTGCTATTCACTGTACATGCACTTTAAGAATGTTTCATTTTTTCACTACTTCAGAAATTCATACAGGTCTGCATACAGCAGCATCAGTTTCAGTAATTGACAGCCGTCTGTGTGTAGGCTATGATCAAGTAACCATGGTAACCTTATTTTAACAATGCAATATGAGGAGTGTATTATCATCTTAATTGGTGCTGTGGACCAGCTGGTTAAATACAACCCCCTTGGGAGAAAAAAAACACAATCCAAGATGAGCAATATAAGCCCATTCTATTTTGTCTCACTGAAGGGGTGTTTTATTTTAATATGAGTGAACACACAGCAAAATAGGGTTGGCATAGTTTTATGCTTATCGAAAAACTAAATTCAGAAAAATATGCAAAAATTACAGATGAATATAAACTTCAAGAAGGGGCTTTTTTGGAAATCAGTAAGTTGGAAATTATTTGAGTATTAATATGTTGTGTATGGGAATCAGGGTCAGTGGGTAGCTTGATGCAGGAGAGTATGGGAATATCAACATCCTTTATTCCCCACATGAGAATGGAACAGTCCCCTTCTGCAGTCAATGGCACAAGCTTTTATTAGTGTGGTTGTCATTGTTGCCCATGGTATGATGTCATAAGTCATGGTTTGCTGAATTTTGAGAAACTGTCATACTCTTGGAGATTTGGGTCAAATTCTACCATTTGGTTTGTGGTTTTGATGGCCTGTTATGTATGAAAATAAGTTGATGCTGGATTCGAACCTGTAACCACAGAAGTGCTGCTGATTGGCTACCTGCATTGATTAATTGTTAATCAAAATTGTTCAACTGTTTCCATTTGTTTCCTTCACGCAAACCTTATACATGCTTTGAAGCTTATTTGATGTATAACCTCGTTGAGATTATCCGGATCATTTCAAAGGATCGTTATTATTCATCAAACTGCATTTTAATTAATATTCATCACATGGCAGATCAATGAATATTCATCAGTCAGCTAGTTGATTCGTCCAGTTACAGGTAAGCTGAAAACTGTTTTTTAAGCAGCGAACAAAAATAAACATTTCTTGTGGAAATTTGTTGTTGTTGTATTTGCAGTTCTGTAAACATTTTGGTTTTAATACACAATTTAAAACTGAATAGTTTTAACATTCTGGTTGCTGTTAGTCTGTAACTGTAATTTTTCAGCAGAAATATATCACACTGCATTATGCTAAAGTAGCTCTTTATCAAAGAAAACCACATTACTTACAGGTAGGGTCATAGATTGGTTTTTGCCAACAAAATGCTGATTTTTATTGCCAAAATTATCAAGAAATATACAGTAAAAGACACATTTTGAAAGTTTCAGCTGAATACAATGTGTACTTGTTGGGAAAACGGGAAAAACTGTCACATTCTTTTTTCAAAAATGTTGAATCCATCCACGTTTAGTGAGGTAAAAGTGGGTACCGACTGCATCTCTGGCTGCAGCAATCACAAACAGACACCAACCCTCAAAAATATGAGAAACAATTCATGCATAAATCATTTCTCAGATTCAAATGTTTTTATTGATTTTTAATCAACAGGGGCATTTTAGACAAAATTATTTCATGGGATGCTTACTGCCACTACCATCTTTATAACAATTAAGCTTTCAGATAGAAATAACACAACAAGTTTTTTGGTCTTTACCAAAGTGTGACCCTACCTGGAGAAAGATGATATTCTTTTGAGTCAAACCAGGCTTTCCCACAGCATTATTAAACTAATGGATAATTTAACCAAATTTTGGCTGAAAAAACCCATACATATTTCACTTTATAGTGCACCCTTCCTCTCTCAGTGCCACAAACCTGTAGGCATTCTATGATACTCTTGTGGAGTGAGTTCTGTTCACATTGTTATTACAAATTATGTGATTTAAAAAAAAAAAAAAAAACACCATTTGTTATTTGTAATAGTTACACTTGAGTGCTGGATTAACATTGATGTAAAGTTCAAACCTGGTTATAAACAAGCAATCACTGTAAAGGAAACAGCTCAAGGGTTACTCACTTTTGTTTGTATACATATATTAATTCAAATTTACATAGATGGCACTTGGGATGCCCCTTGCAAAATGAAGTGAATGCTAAAGAAGGCAAGACAGATGATGACAATTTACCAACTTTTATTTTAGAGTAGCCCCCAGAGGAATTCACAGGAAGATTTATAAGAAAATCAAATTCAATCTGATCTCTGTCAACAATCCTGCTTTCCGGTTCCAAAGCTTTCTCTCTCGATTTGAAGTCTGAACATGGTCGGAGCTGACCGTCTTGTTATTTCAGAAACCCAACCCAGCGTTAGTCATAAAACCAGGGGAAGAACTTTCTCATTGAATGATAAATCTTGCTGTTTTGGGTGGAGAGTAGAGACTCTCCCAAAATACGGTGTGTAAATGGAATGATTAAAACAGAATTATTATTACCCTAGGGGGTATGGGAAAACAAATGCTGGGTTGTGTGCTAATTTAAACTCTAGTCTTAGAATCTTTGAACTGAGCTGGGGAGTGGGGACTACTTTTTAAAATAGGTGCTTGTAGTTTAGAAATACGTAGCCTTCAAACTTAAAATTGCTAAAAAGGAGACATATATCAGTGAAATCTACTAATGAGTCTAGTACACTGTATTCAAGCTCTGTCGCTCACATCAGAGTGTGGACCACATAAAGCTGGAGGTTTCCTGTAATAGAAAAAGAACCCAGAACACTCAGGGCCCAATTTCATGGCTCTACTTACCGCCAAATTCTGCCCTTACGGATTTCTGCGCTAGCTGTGTACGCGAAGAATGCCTTGTAACGTTGAGTATGCACGCGCACAAGCAAACATTCCCTGCTAACCCATGAAATATGCTTGACGTAAGTGCAGAATTCCCTGCTTCTATAAGCGCCGATTCTTTGCCTACAGTTAGCAAAGCCATGAAATTGGGCCCAGCACTCTGTGGAAGACTTGGCTTCCAAGTTACAGTGATTTTGTTCACGTTTGAGGTATCCATGGTTTCATTGCCAGAAATTAAATTTAATAACAATTACTTGGCTTAATGTAAAGTTGGTGGCTTTACCCAGCAGAGATGAATATAAATATGACATGATTATTTTATGGGCATGCTGTGTAAAATGATTTAATTGTATCGGCATGTGATTTCTTTTCGTAATAATAATAACAATGAATAATTATAATGTGCAGGTATCATCTAGAGATGCGCATAGCACAGTGAGACAACAAACATGAGCAAAAATGTAGGAGGGGAATGATGTGGAAAAACAGTAGAACAGACGGTAGTGTTTATGTTGCCGCCATTAAGAGACTTAAGGGATTTGTAACAACTATTTGATTTTTTTTCACTGTAAATTTCACCTGTTAAGGTTTCATCTAGAAAATTGGCTGCTAAATATACTCGCTCATTAAATTGGTTATAACATTTTAAGATACAATCAGCATACTTGGGTTCATAAATGAGTCACTTCTTAATATTAATATTGAGTATACATGTGAATAATGTAAATGGTCGTAATCAATAGGCAACGGAAGAAAAATACTCAAACAGAACAGGTTGATTGTACTTTGGGATATTGATTCTTAAAGCTTGCAGCCAAAACTGGTTATTGTCAAAGACCAGTATCTGCACTTTATGTGACACAACATATACACATGTACATAAAATAACAGGAAAGTTTAAGCTCAATCAGTCATCAGAGTCACAAGAAAATAATGCTGGAAACCCCCTACTATATGTTTTTTCATAGTTTTCAAACATTGGGTTTTGGGCTCATTTGTCAAAAACTATAGCAATTAAAGCAACAATTATTTCCAGGGAAATTTTCCACAGTGACCATCTTTATACCATGTAAATGTAAGTTGTGAGCGAATCTGTGAGCTTTTATTTTTTTCAATCTTACTGGTGTTATTCCATAGTATGCCCCCCCCCCCTTTAAGAAGTTTATCATTTTAATAAGCTACCTGCTGTTTTTTCTCTCCTTTATTAAAAAGGTTTTTAATGAAATATTAATCTACATTAGCACTTTTACAGAACCTTCTTTTGATGGTGGCTCAGTACAATAAAGTTGATTGTACTTCAGTTGACCTCGATACTGTAAAGCCACTCACTTTAATTGGTCATTAAATAATATGCAGGGAGTTAAGCACCTGTGATTAATTCAAGCTTTTTCTTTGAAATGCTGAATGAATTCAGTTTGTATATAAAGGGCAGATGTACTTTTGACATCTTGCACCAAGAATATACGGTTATATCCGTATATTTTCAAATTTGTAAACCTAATGTAGAACTGGGTGGTGGATTTGGAAGGCAAATGAAACAAATGTTGTCATTTAGAAACAGGTGTTAAAGTGTTTTAAGGTTAAGTTTGGGAACAAGAAACCATTTTGGTAAGTTTTGAAAAATGGGCAAGTTTAGTGTAACAAGTACTAGGGCCAATGATTTTCCATGATCGTGGAAAACGTAAAGGAATTTGCGGAATTGGCCCCTTGAAACGGAAATCGGGATTTGAATGGGAAGTAAATAAATTCAGAATTTTAATGACAAAATGCTTCGTTTTTTTGTTTTTAAACACTCGAAGCTATTAAAATTGAGTTAATGACCCAACAAGCAAGCCATATAAACAAAGCAAACTATGTCAAGCTTTCCCTTTTTAAGAGAGAACGATCAAAATTCTGAGCTTAAAAATACAAGATCATTACCGTTTGTAAGCGAATAGCCTGCGCCGTAGCTTTCAGTCAGCAGACAGGGGAATATCATCACATTCACGACAAGCTCTCACAGGTTGCTTTTGCTCCATTTGTGGATCTATGTCCTCTTTTTAATCAACAGTCATATGAAAAACAGCTTTTGTCTGCTTTATAGAAACTCATGCATTGCTTAGTAACTAATAAAGGACAAAAAACTACCATAAACTATCGAGATTGTGTCGCCAAGCGAGGGAAAAAATGGCGAACGTTCTCTTGCTTTTTCCAGAAATACAATATCACGCGATGTGTACATGCCCATATGGCTGTAACATGTTTGTAACTTTTATTTCATTTTTTTTCAGTGATGTTTATTTATGTATTGTTAGGAAATACACACACTGAAACTTGATTGGGTGTTGATAGAACTTCGTATTTTTGTTGGGTGGAAGTTTCTCCCAGGCCGGACGCAATTTTTTGTAAACATTTATTACTTGTGTACAATACCCCTACCAAATAAAAACATGAAGCGGAACTTTTAAAGTCTGAAGCGGAATTCAGGATTTGGAAAACGGAATTTGCACTTTTCTGAAACGGAAAATCATTGGCCCTAAAGTACCTTATGGTTATATAAATATTTGAATGAAAGTCCCATTTAAAAAATGTTGTTTAGAAAAGATAGCCTGATGAAAAGATTGTGTTGCTGTTTGACATTTGAATGGGCATCGTAATTTCTCTCAAGTAAAGGGCAATTGTATGAGGAAGGTAACAGTTTTTCAAGGAGACATTTCAAAAGTGATGGGCTTTATGACAATCAGGTTAATAGGAGACTTTGAGTCTTCAAAAAAATGCATTATTAAAAACTCTTTAAAGGTGAAAGCTTCCAATTCTTTTCATCATGTTGATATTGAAGTGTTTATTTGATATTCTTATTGGCTTTCCATCAATTAGTTTAAAGGTAAGTACTTGGAAGGGATTTGTGGGGAGTTTTTATGCACTTCGTCCTACATTCTTATGGAAACAATTTGCTTTGATTCTGTTTTGATATCAAAGGAAAGGGTAGACTGGTTAAGCTTCCACCATGTTATAATAAATGGGGCACAACCCCAACATTTATCAGAATGAGTAATAACTTTACCAATGAACGTATGTGTGTAATAATTGCTTCCTGGTTGTCGCTGGGATTCCAAATCTTCCTGGAACATTGATGTGTGTTTTCTTTGATAGTAAAAAAGTCAAATTTTATCTCCAGCTGACAGTAGTACTAAGGTAAACATGTTAAAATAAGATTAGGTACATTAGAAAGTTTAATAATGTTCAGGAAGTATGAAATATGTTAAAAGTGAAGCTGAGGGTTTTGTAAACTGACAAAAACATCTTCATGAGAGAATCATTATTTGTGTCAGTTGAAGGAGTCAAACTTAAGTTGACGCCGACCCCCTTTGACATTGACTGTGGTTAATGCAACATCAACCTGTTATGATCATCACTATTTAAAATCATATCCTGTTTGCCTGATATTGTCTCCTCCTCCTAATACCCATTGATCGGGAAGTCTGGGGGAAAAAGGAGTTACTTGTGTACCTCAAAACCATAATTATCTTACCATGTCTTGTTGTAAACACACTTGTAATTAATGAGAACAGGGGAAGTACATATGGGTTGTGAGCTGGTAAAAATACAGAGCTTTTGTTCATTGAGTGTTGGGTTTTAATTTGCAGGCATGTGTTATCCATCCAGAGTGAGTTTTCTTTCTAGATTTTGTGAAAGAGAAAGTGCCTAAAAGAAGCCCCTGTCTGTGGCCCTTGGCGGTGCTACTTGGAAGCGCACCCTTCCCTTCTCATACTACACACACCCACCAAAGTTGAACTTCAATTTGTAATGGGCTGACCTCAGTCCATCTAGGTGTCAATATCATTGACCTATGTGTCAAAGGTCAAGGAGGTGATTCATAATGAGAACAAAGAGGGTGATTCAGAGAGAGAGAGAATGAAGATTTTGATTGAAGTTTAGCAGACCTGGATTCCTCATTTGTTTGTGACATTTTGGAAAGGGTTGAATAAAGAATGCCTTGTAGTTTGTGTGGTTCCCTACAAACCACTTGAAAGTACAGTCAGGCCAATTTTACAGTGTTCAAGTGTTCTAAAACATATCTATGAAATTTTCTTACAAACATTTGGCTTGTTCTGCTACATATATTTTTCAATTTACCAACATTTGATAAACAGGTATGAGAATAGTTTGTTTGCCTCTAGGCTCTGTAACCTTGGAAATTTGTTACCCCCCAAACCCCCCCCCAAAACCCCCCCCAAACAACAACAACAACAACAAACAAACAACAACAACAACAACAGCAAAACAAAACAAACACACCCCACCTGTTTGAAATATTATAGATGAGTAGAAAATGAAATCTTGTCCATATCTTCAGCAGTGGAGTGTGAAATATCTGTCAAGTCTAGCTCTAAAGTGCCCCATAAATATTACCAGCTTTGACCATGGAGACCAATAAACCAATTTACCTCAAAAGGTCCCGGTGTCAACCACTTTGACATCATTGTTATTCTGTGGCCGTAAACAGGAATTGGTGGCTGTTACTGATTTTTAAAAGCTGTGTCACAAGGGGAAAGTTGCGGAATTGGAAATTGCTCTTCTGGGAACCATAAGGCGTAGTTTGGGCTGTCTGTTTTTCCCTCGCTTATATAAGATTTGGTGGTGTTAGTGCATGGATGTGGTATGCTTCGTAGACCACTCTTTCTGGTAAACTATAGGACATTGCAATGCAGTCACTTGTAAAAGCATTGTGATGTATCATCACTTCCACTTTTAAAATGTTTCTAATATGTTTTTACTCTAACAAGGAAAAGTCTGGAAAAAAAAACACTCAAGTTTTAAGCTTCCAAAGACTGTAGATATGCCGTGGGTATTCTACAAATCATGAGTGTCAACTACTTCATGTAGACAATAGAGGGAGCCCTTTCTCATATGTGACACATCATGACTACCAACATTCTTTTCCTGACACTTGTACTTTTAACATTCCTTATTGATGAAATACTTTGGAATGTTACAGTATTCTTCACCATTGCCGGACACTGATCAAAGACCAATCTATGCCCTTCCAAATCTTACCGATAGTTTACAGGTGTAGAAAGTGTAACTAAACTCTAACTTCCCAGCAAAGGGGTTTGTCATTGTTGATGTATAATGCTGGCATCGAATTTCTTGAGGTTAGAATTACTCAATTCCCAGCTTGAGGTGTTAACCATTATGGTTTTATCGCAACTTTGATATGGTGTTAACTCCCTTGAGGGGACAAATTGTGTGTTGTGAAATAAATCATTCGGGTGAAGTAATTTTGTAGGTTTGCAGAACAATAACTCAGGGTTTAATTTGTACAAAGATAGAGAGACTCTTAATTCAAAATACAAACATACATTAAAACCTTTTTAGTTTTTCTGGGAGTGATATTATCTCTTTTGTCAGATTTTTGTGTGAATTGTTCTATATATGAAGTTATTTTAAAAGAACATTAGAAAAGCAATTGTGATGTAAAGTTTATTTCGGCAAAAGACAACAATATCAATTTTTCGATTGAAAACAAGAGTTCAATAATCATTTAGTTGCTTTTTTTTCAAAGAATTTTCTCTTGAACTATTTAAAAGGACAAGAAAGTTATTTATGAGTATGTTGAAAAAGTAATAAATCCAAAGCAAATTTCACCATCTGTTCCAATTACAAATAAAGACCCGTTAAATCAATTTTTGCTGTACTCCAATTATAGGGAGACTTTGCCTTACACGATGTCAGTCAACCACAAAAATTGAGTTCATAGGGACCGACAAGGTAATGGTCTTTCCGCTGCTGTAGGGTATGTTGCGGCCAAGATAAACAGCTCAGCTGTTTGAGGAGTGGGTTTGAACTCCAGTTCTTATTTTGGACCACCGGGCCCCTGTTTCATCATCAGACAGTAGGATTTGGTGTCAGGACAAGGATTATGGGCGGCAAGCCTGGGGCAGGAGTGTGGGTTGGGTATTTGATCAAATAAACTGTGCTTGGCAGAGCGTCTTCTTTTCAATGAACTTTTCTTTCATTTGGTGGTAGAGAGTAGAAAACTATAACAGAACTTGATCCCTTGAGTAGGGTTTTTCAGGAATTACTCCGGTAGAGTCAGGGTTTTGGAATTTTCTAATCATATTTGTCACAACTTAGTAAAATGTGAGTTAACGGACACATGAACTGGCTCTGATCTAGACCGGAAGTAGATGTAGATGTCATCAGGACATTTTCGGTATGTGGGGAAAAGATGAATTGCTTTCCACCAAACCTCTAACTTAAAATAGTTAATCAAGATGTCCACACAAGTGTGACTCTCTTGAACTTCTGGACTGCTTTAACACTCAAAGAAACTTGTGGCTTTCTTGCAGAGAACTTTGTACCATATAATGACTGTCTGAGTTTATTAACCCTTACTTGGTAACCACAGGGCTGTGAGACCAGTAATTCAATCGTACTTCCTGCAATAAAAAACAAGCTTGACTCTGAAGGATTGGTCATCCAATTGTAAACATAATCACAATGACATAAGGTCACAGGTTATTTGAAGAGGTGGTTTGGAACGTCAGTCCCATGTGTCAAGTCATTGAAAGGTTCTTCAATGACATTGGTGACAATGTTAATATTACAACCTTCACTACCAGTTGGTGTGTGTTCTTGGGAGAGTCAACTTCTACCTACTACTAGTTTTCTTTTCAACATCTATTGCAGTATAATACCTTGTTTTGACACATCCATAGACACTGCTCTATGGTCCACTCTACAAGGTGTCAAGCAAACTGCACTGGATTAATCCTTGGGTTGCTGTATGTACATCTTGTGAGGTTTCTTCTTGGAAGACCCTTTTGATGAGGTTGGGTTTTGCAAACTTTTCATCTTTCTGAGAGTCTTTGACTCCTGGATGGCTGGATAGATTTCCCAAGCATCTTGTGTATGTTTGTGAAGTTGAAAACACAAGTTCCTGTTAGCATCTTGTTCTCGGCATCACCTAAACTTCTTGTTACAAAATCTACTGGAACCACGTTAAGCTCAATTTCTGAACAAGTTTCATATTGCAGCATAACAACTGGTTGCTTATCAGGAAGATCGAAGTGACTTTACATATTTGTAGGAAGTCTACCAGGAGCTTTACATCGTTTTTTAAGTTCTCTGTCTGGAAGATAATTATAAATCAGATTCTGATTGGACATCTCAGTTGCATTAGATACTGGTGAGTTGCTTACTTCTTCGTTTAAACCCCCCCCCCAAACCCCCCCCCCCCCAAAACCCAAACAATGTCAAGTGGAGATTTAAGTGTTGGAAATCGGTCCATGGCCGTGCTCTGTGAGCCATTGGTGCAAACTCGGACTAAGCTTAATGGTACTAACCCTCAACATTTTCCTTCCTGCATCTGCACTATTTATGCTATAGCGCCCTCTACTGATCACTATCTAACCACATTATTGATGCATGATGTTGTATGACTCATTGTATGGCTGGGTGAACCGTACAATGAGATTGGAACGAACCATCTTATTAGATCGTAGACACAATCGTGTGTATTGAAGCTCATGTGAAGTATCATAGCGCCCTCTGTTGGTAATGGATCAACTTTTGCAATTACAAATTATTTCCTTGTTTCTTTGTCATTGTTATTGTTACAGTTAGATAAAATATCAAAATTAAAATCAGTACTGAAGCAAACAGTCTTGAATCACTCCAGTTGTATTGAAAATCATGCCATACATGTTTTTTCACTGTAACAAAGAAATTTGAGATAAATAGATAAAAACATTCACGATCTCCACACTGCTTTTAGTTGGGGATGTTGGTTTTTGTGACATTTCTTCGCAAAAATACAACAGTTTATCAGTTAATACAATAATGCTCACATTAAACATATCGCTGAAATATCAATTTTTGCTAGCCAAATCAAAAAGTACCTTTTATATTATTCATAAAAAAGGTTTAATTGTTTTACAAAAAATTTGTTAATTGCTGCCAACACAGTTGTATTTATTGTGAAACTCAATGTCGCCCATACAAAATGGCAGTCAATGTTTGTAAACAAACAAGAGGTCCATACAAATAGTTGACAAACACCAACCCTTCCAGCTGATCCATTTATTAAGTAGGGCTGTTTTACTACCAAAATAATAAAACCACTTTCACAGCATGTGGGGGAAGAATTGGTTCAGTGCACACAATACACTTTGGTGACAACTTTTTTTAAGACTCTTCCATTTGAGTCAGTTGTGAACAAATCTCCACAGAATCTCATGGGGCACAATGGCTGAAAGTGGTTAGACTTTTCCATTTCTTAAAAGGGGAGGATGAAAATGCAAGAGGGGTTCACACGCTATCATGAGGTATACATTAGACAGTGTTTACAATAAAAAGACTGTTTTAAAAGACCTCTTATAATAATATTATTCAGACTGTTTGATAATATTATTATATGATCTTTTATTGAATGAATGTGATAAATAAATATACAATTTAGGAATCACCAGGGTGCTACAAAAAGGTTGGCATATCAGATTCAAGTACTTCAGATTTTGTATTCCTTGTTTTGGTTGCTGAAATTTCTTAGATGGTTGAAAAATATAATATATTTACTTAGAATCTTGTAAAATTGAGTGACAAGACAAACATCTTTTCTTTATAATGTAAACAAACTGGGAATACATGAAGTTAAAATGCTCCAATAAATAGAAAATACTTGCTACACAAATTTCTCCCATTATTTGAAATTAAACAGAATTTGATCTCGACATTTGAATTTGTTGAGTAAAAAACCCACAATAAATAAGCTTTTTATTATTTGCCATAAGAAATACCTCATCAATCAAACAAACAGGCAAACCATGATCATAATCCACAAAAATCCTTATTCAACAAGAATTTACTAGAATATATTTTCAT
>CM021531.1:11129514-11159472 GCA_010994315.2 Pisaster ochraceus
TTGTCAATATTTTTGTTCAGAAGTGCCAGTCAGAAGCCATATTGACAAAATATGGACGACGCCAACATAGGGCTAGAAAGCTCAAAGATAGTTCAAATCCCGCTCTAGTCAATTTGTCTATTTTCAACCCCAAATCATTTAGAAATTTACTTAGTCAGTTTTCCTTGTGGTTTTTAGCGATATAAAGATAATAGTAACTAATACCTAACAGGTAAACAATAAGTAACTGAAGGTTTAAATCATGGAATAAAGGAAAAGCTGACCAAAGTAATTAATTTGTTGACCGCATTTGCTTTAAATTTCTAATGATTCCAATAAACCAACCAGAACATAGTATTTGATATTTTTTCCCTCATAAAATACTTCCACTGGGGTCAGCTAATGCAAGGCAAGATGAAAAACCGTTTGATGGGAAACATTAAAGTGACCAATGCAATATGGCTTTAATTGGAAATCCACTTGGCAATCCATAATATCCCACTTTGTAATATACCCAATAATTTCAAGTATTGTTTACATTACCATTATTGGCTCGGCTTGGACGACTTTTCACCCCAACTTAAGTATAAAGATCAAGGGGCGATGAGCTTTTTCGTGTCTGCACTCTTAATTAACACTTGATGGAGGAGACAAAATAAAGTAATTGACTTAAATTTAATTGGTCGCCAATAATCAAATGTATGGATAATGGTTGTGTGGATGTGCTGGTAGACTAAGGACTGACAGTCTCTTGTAATATATGTGCAAAATTAACCAGATGTAAGGGTTTATGTATACCTGAGTGCATGACTGCCATTAAGTTTGTGATTATACATGCACATAGTTAATGAGTTTACAGTGCACGATGCACTAGTGCATACGAATATTCACAAAAATATAATCTGTCACATATTCGCATACGAATTGAGAACATAGGCCTTTGACATTACTTGATCTTGATAGATGTGTTCACAATTACAGTGTGGCATTTGTGCGTATACTTATGTGATGTACCCAGCCATTGACATAGAAACTGTACTTTTTGTTGAAGTTGAGTCTATGGTTGTAATAGTGCAAAAAATAAATGGTTTATGAAATGCAATACAACCGTCTTAGTATGTCTGCATGCATGCACATCATAATGTACATTTATGTACAGTATGTGACTGCTCATACCAGCCATACATCATGTGAAACTCTACTTTCATGCATAAACCTGTTACGTTTCTGAAAAAGCCCATTTACTTTTTGAAGTCTTGGTTTGAGGAGATCTCAATAGCATAATTTCACTACCAGACAAATGGCATAAATTACTTGATGTTCAGAAGTGTTTCTAGCTTTGTTGTAAACGTTCAGAATTGAGAAAATATTGAGTTAGAGTTATTTCATTGTAGCTTTTGAAAAGAATTTGAACTGACTTACAGGCCACCTTTAAACCAAACAGATTAATCAAATAACTGAATGCAATCCCACAGTGATAAATATAATAGCTCTGGATAGATACCATTGATCTAGATGTGACAGAGTATTTCAACATTTGTTTCAACGCCCAAGTGATCTCAAATACAACTATGCTGAGATGTTGCTTCTTATATCAGTCTTCCTTGTAATCCTCTTCTATACCCCACAAATCCCCAAACCTCCCCTCCCCATCCCCCTTCCCTTCAGTCATCAACCCATCCACGGTCCTCCTCACATGCTATGTCACTGAAGAATCCAAGCTATCATTCAATCCATCACCGTCCCTCATCGTAGTCCCCATGGGAACCGGTTTCCGTGACGCTGCCTCATTACATCAGTCACTTCATCACGGCCCCCCTATCTTCAAACCGCAAAGCCGGAATCCTATTAAATATGCAAATTAGGCCCTCTCATCTCTCCATTGGTGCCGGTGGTGGTAGAACCTGATTGCTATGCATGAATAATTATCACACACCAACATCCCCTCGCATAGTTGCATGTGCTTATAACGGCCTGTAGAGAATCTTTAAGCCCCGGCTAAGACATGATTTCAATACATAAATATAGCCAGTGATGTCAGGTGAGAACTGACTGCATTGCTGACTAGTAGTACACACTGTCATAGTTCAGTAGTACGCTCAGCTCACCAACACACACGTGCATGCATGCAGACCAGCAGTAGTAGCTTCTATATGTAGCAGTGACAACCAACCTCCCTCCACATGGTGCATTGATATCTTTTACTATACTGTCATGTACATCTTGATCCCGGACGATAACCTGGAACATATGAGCTGAGATATGTATCAGAGATGGAAGTTGCAAGTATTATGTGGTTGACAAGGCTACCACCACCACCACCACAGTTTTTTTGAAAAGGATGATTTCATTACAAACAGCACCTGTGTACAGATTGTACTGACTGCATCAGCTGTACAGTGATACAGGGCATGAGGCAGAGATAATGAATGAATGAGTGTCTGTGAGATGAAATACATGTTCAGGAAACACGCACTGACTGCCAGTCTTGTCGCGTCAAACACCTTAGACCGCTTTGCAGGAAGGATGCACATCGAGGGCGTCTTTTCATGGTTTTTATTATTTCCAGTTTGGCTGTGAATGTATCTGATGTTTGTCATTTGCTTACATCCTTCAAGATTTATACTTTATTAGCCTTCCAAGCAATGCAACTCATAATAGCAAGCTCCTTTCACCTTAGCATCATGCCAGACTTACGTTCTGTTTTATGGCAGACTTGTTCAAAATTCAGAATTGACCTTTGACAGTGCCTCGTCCGGGGAAGGAAACCGTGGAAATTTTATAAGGGAGAAGATTGATTTTTTTGTCTTGATATCATAAACAGTGTTTCCACACACAGAGAGCCAAGATGTCGGTCATGTTGTGGAAATGGGATAAGAACAATCAAAAGATTAAGAAGGTAAGTTGAAACTGTCTGAGAAATGCTGCTCAATCTTCAATCAATTCATCAGTGATAAATTGCAGGATAGTTTAGTACGATTTTAAAAATGTTTTACTTTCCACAACTGTCACATTAACAAGGTATTCATCAACATAATATTTTTTTAATTGCAGTTTTTATTCTAAAGATGCAGGTACTGTTTACCTACCTCTACATTTGTTTTATTACTGTCTGTACTTATAAGCATACACGTGCCTTGTACTTTTTCGTAAAAAACATGTGACCACTGAAGCATGATTACAAAACCCAGATATTACAGGGTCATGTATATAGTGAATAAAATAACATTTTGTGGCTGGTTTTCTTTGACAGCTAAGGCGTCAAAAATAGTATTTCAGCATAAACAACATACGCAAATTGTACGTCAATGTTATTCCTGTTTACACTAGGGGTAGACCATAATGTTCCGCCATAGGGGTGTCTCGGTGTGGTATGTCTGCTTTATCTGTCATTGGATTTTAGGTGAACAATTTGAACACCATTTTTTAAAGTTTCAACATAGACCCCTTTCGACCCATGACATTGGCTTCGGCTTCAGAAAGCTTATGCTCCATCAGTAATGTTAAGACCGTACTCTGTTGGTATGGAGCTTCAAACCAGCAGACAGCCTAAGCCAGAGCCGTGCTTTTCGAAAAAAGAACCCCATAGTCTTGAGAATCCTAGTTCAGACCCCTTGCTTACTCGTGCCCCACCCCCTTCAGTGATCCTGTCACTTATTATTTCCCAAATTACCAGTGCACTTATTAAGATTTTCCGTGATAAAAAAAACCAAACAACAACACTCCCACAAAGATTTATATATCAACATTTTATCACTCTTGTATTTTGCAGTTAACATTCTTCTCAAATCTATTAAAAGCATGCCAAATACACTCAACCCATCACCTGGCTATTTTCCCCCTTCTGAAGACTGTCTTAATTTATTCCAATACGGGACCCTTGCTGTGAACAGTCAATATTTACATTCATAATATCCCTACATGAAACCAGCAGACCGGCACATAGAGCTCTTATTGATATGGAGATTTTATTGATATATCTGGGACCATAAGATGTACATAGACAGAATGGAATACACAGCCCTGGGTACCCTGAGTTATATACAAAGCTAATTAGACCAGATGGAGTTTTAGGTATGCAAATTAACCGTTAGATAAACAAGAACATTGATTTGAGATGTTGGAATGATTTCGCATTTGTATTTTGAGATGGCGATACAATTTTAAAATTGTTTGACCTTTTCTACTTATACCTAGCTAAAAGGAACTTAATCTGAAATCTTCAATGCTTGAGGATGGAGAAAAACTATTCATTACTGGGACTGGTTCATGTCTGATAACTGAGGCCTTTTCTCTCTGATTGTTTGTTACAAATGAAATGCTGAAGAAAATGACAATTTTTTTAAAGGAACATTCTTGATGAACCATGACAACATTCAAAATGATTACAATAACTTGACCATGCCCTTCTTGAAAAGCTTTTGCATTACTTTTTTGTCTTGAGGAGGGACTTGTATACAATATTTTTCTCCCCAGACAGACTTTTGCATTGGTATCCTAATTAGCTGTATTGGACCCATCCAAAAATGTCCACTAAAAAAAACCAAGCAATGTCATATATGATAATATTGACAGATTGAAAATGGAAAGTAATATGACATTTGTATGCTTTAGGCTAATAATTAAATTTCCTTCTTCTTGCACGTGGTACATCTCAATCTCGCAAATGAATTTAAAATCAGAATTTTAATGAAAAAGAAATACATCTTAATAAATATGATAGATTCATTTCATGGCATTTTTGTCCTGAAAATCTTGTACCACATATCAATCCACATTATAGGAAAACAATTTGGTAGGCTATATATATAAGTTATGGCGCTGTCCAACTCAGTGACACCACACTGCTGGTGACTTGAGATACCTAGAATATGCAATTTTACATGTTTTATTGGCAGTGTCTGTGTCTGTGTTTGTCATTTTGACAGGGGTAACTGGTGTATAAAGACATGACCAGAATAACTGGATTGACTAATGAGTCAGTTGGTGGAAATTTTTGGAGAGAGACTGTGGGATATTTGTTCAGATCCTCTTCGTAGCATATCAATTTGTTTATCCATTTGTATTCCTATTCCTTGTTCTCCAAAATGTACTCCTTTTCAAGTGAAATGCATTGAGTTTTTAAAATAAAAGTGCTCATTGAATAGCGGATAACCATGCGCTAAATAATTACTGTAGCTTTGGGCATATCTTTACACACAGTAATTAACAATATAAAAATGATGAACTCAGAATCCTGAATTGGCAAGGTGTTAATCACAACACTGTAAATAATAGGGGATCCAAGAACCAGCAGGCCCATAGTTCTTGTCCACAACAGACAAAGAAACCACAGCCATGGTCAAACCAGAAATCCAACAGAAAGAAAAATCAATACTACATATATAATTACTGGCATTGTACGCTACAGCAGGAATGAGGTCATATATATGAGATCAACCCCCCCCCCCGCACCAAATGAAAAAATACAGGTTGTACGCTTGGCAAAATTGGAGCATCAATAACACCAGTTCCTTTTTCAGTTGCTCTTTTCTTGTTTTTTGTGACACGCCGATGTGTACACAGAGCAATTTCACTGAGCCTCGGTAGATCTGTTGTCATCGTATGAGATGTGACAGGCTGATATAAATGGGCCTATTTGCTACTAAGTGCCCCATCATCTAGGGCAGCGGGTAACCGGGGCTTGTATAACGTCACGAAATCTCCCCCACATGGGTTCATCTATATGTATCGCGCATTCCCGAATCACAGTTTGCATGTGTTTTGATGATTGTATTTTGTAGTCCCATGGTGTGCAGGCTGTATTCTCCTGTGAATACTGGTGGATGGGTATAAATATTATCTACTTTACTGGTCAAATCTGGTGTGTCTTCTCAGGTACTACAAGCAACAGTTTCAGAATCTTAATTCATGGGTCTAAATATAGTTGTATCGGATTTACACAGTGATGCGTGGTTGCCAACGAAATGTACTGCACTTTTGTGCAAGCAGACTTGTTTAAAAATGTTCTAAAGTATAGGGCCTAGAGGTAACAGTACTTTTGGAAATGTTCTACGATGGAATCAACTTTTACTTGCTGTCGTTACCAAAAGAAGCCTTCAGTGTTTGTCAACTGTTGGAGTTTTGTAACGCTTAATGAATTTCATGACCTAATATTTGTGTCAACATTTTACCTCGGTGTCATAATAAACATTTGAATTGATTTTTCCCCCTCTTTTTAACGATCGAAAGAGAAATTATGGTCCCATCGCATTCATGATTTCCCTGTTTTCATCAATGAAGTCAGAACTGTGTAATTGATAATTTGTGGCGTGTGACATCTGCGCTCTCCTCCCAGTATATCTTCCAGAACAGGGTGTAAAAATACACACAGAACTCATCTGCGCATTCCATCGCCACGCTGGGGGTTACACATCCACTCTCCTGAATGAAAATGCCAAGATGCAGACTTTGTGTTCAGCTTTTTAAAGGCAGGCCATACGACATTAGTAGGCGCCACATAAATTCAGATCAAGTTTCATTAAAAGTTTGCTTAATGGGGTTTAGTGTCAATTTACATGAATGAAAGTGCTGTTGCTGTGGCTCGCATCTAAGTGGGAATTCAAAGTATTTATCAGATTGTCTTTTATTTGGAGTTTGGCCCTAAGCACCCTACATCCTCCTCAATCCATTTTATGCTTGAATTTGGGTGTTTTTTGTCCTACTGTACCACCACCCCCCTCACTCTGAGCACTAGAATGGTCCTACATGTATCAATCTTGCCATAGTCCAATAAGACAAGTATTTTGACAAATGTTGCAAAACATTTTAATTACTGGTTTTAGCAAAATTGGTTGCAAGTATTAGTGTTTCTGTATTTATCTAGATTCTTGCCAGATGCTATCATAATTACAGACATTTTATCAAAGGTTTCTAATTCACCATAGGTTTGTAATTCTCTTAAGAGTCAGAAATAGAAATATTTGGTTGTTTATTTGTCGAAGAGAAATGCCACTGAGTGTCTGAATAGGCTTTATTTATTCAATATGTCTTCACTGAGTCTGCTTTGCTCACAGACCTTTCCCAGATTGGTTTAATTACATTCTTTAAGCCTCAAGTATCAAAAATGAATGACGTCTGCAGAAGCTTCCCCTTTAAGAGTCAGAGATGGAGAAATTCATTTGTTTATTTGTCAAAGAGATAACTGTAGGACTGTCAGAAGGGCATTATTTATGCAATATGTCATGGTTGCCAGTCGTTCTCTCTCATGGACATACTGGATTCATGCATCCAGATCAAAGAGAAGATAAAAATATAAGTAGTACCAATGTCATTGACAGTGGCATTCAAGTCGGACTGTACAATCTAATTTTGCATAATTTGTCAATTTAAGTTCAGCCGTTACTTCTGATTTAGAGCATACAAAAACAGAACAAAATGTGCTCACAATTATAAGTTTTAAAACAAAAATAATGAACAGTTACATTTTGCTTCCACAAAAATGAATATCTTGTTGAGGCTTAAAGTTTTCTCCTTCGATCAAGGATGAGTGGTTTTGTCCACCCCCTGTAATTGCTCTGTATTGTTCGGGATTGGTTACTATGGAAACATTAAGTTTATCAACACCAGGCAAGGCCAAGAAGGCTCTTTCAAGTCCAGATAATAAAATTTAGCGGTGTCCTTGGGAGCTGGTATTCCTTTATTAATTTACCCATTTTGATTGGTATGCTGTTAAGTTCGTGTTCAAAGAATATTTTTCATGTATCAAGAATTGTTTTGCAGTGGAAAGGGAATCAGGTTATCTCGAATGAATTAAGGGATAAGTATTTCGTTAGTAATCATGGTTTACAATAAATTAAAGATAGAGCTAACCAAACAAAAAATCAAGTTTTATTGCCAAAAATAATAAATTTTGCATGAGTTGTAAAACGATGACATTAAATAATGTTTCAGTTTAATTTACAGCTGTAAAACATTTGTTGTTTGATAAGCATTATAACAGTTTTAAAAAAAACTTTTCTTATTATATTTTAATATTTTATAATATTTTTGACAAATCTACTTGATTGATAAATCAAGAGTGAATTTACCATTTTGCCGAGTATTTATTGAAGTTGAATGTAACATCCCTGAATGTTAATCACCTTCCATGGTCATCAACCTTGCGCACGCCACTGCAATGCTCACTGTCCTCTGGAGATTACCCCCAGTAACATCTTGCCTATTGTGCATACAATTATACCCGTTTATAATGGACTATTGTTCTCCCCAATGTACACACACAGGAGGGGGATTACTAAGTACATTTAGTTGACCTTGAATGACCTCCGTTGACAATGACGCGTGCCGTATTCATCGCATTCGCACAATGGCGTGAAAATTGTGGTTCAATTGGAAACGATATCCATGGTTGCTGTTGAGTTCATTGTATTTGTGTAATGTCACCCGTACTGCATTCACAGCAATTATTGGAAAAATCATGGTTTTAATAGATCCATTTTCTGCTAGCTGTATCAATTTATGCAGCCTTTAAAAGGCATCGTTGAGATTTTAGTGCCATCGCAAATATAACAAAATATCTAGTTTCCTGTACAGAGGCATCTTGTGACTTGTACTATTAAGCAAAATAATATTCACTAGTGATTGTTTCCTGTGATTACTATCAGGCCAATCGTCCTCGTTATTATCAATTTATGCTGAATTGTTGTCTAGACTAAATGTTGCTCCGCCCACACAATTTGTTTTACTTTCAAGACGTTAATTTTCTCAAATAATGTCTTGGGAGAAGAGGTATAATATAACACTCACTTTATACTGTATGACACCCACTTTACACAACATCGATATGCATAGCTTTGACTGGAAGCTGAATATTTTATCTATCCATTTTGTGTCAAATGTATTGTATCCTAGGCCTCTTTTGTAATTCATTCTAGGTATTTAATTACAATCAAAACCAATATTCTGATACCATGTTAAGAGCTTCTTAATTTAACTCTAAGTGGAAAGTGGTGCGGAAAGGCAGTTGATTTGTAAGAAGATGAAGATGATTTGTAAGAAGATGAAGGTAGAAAAAATGACAAGAGCCAGTCTGAGGGTCAAGGGCATTTACATGTGCATTTTCAGGGCTGGGATAAGTAGTACAAAATGGCATTAGTCAGAGAGAAAGAGAGAGAGAGAGGGGGAGAGAAGTGATGGAGTGGGTAGTGTAGTGGCAGTGTATCTTGTACCACCTGCCTGTAGTCAAGGTGCATTGATGCTAGCAAACGCCAAGCAAAATGTCACATCAAAAACCAGAAAGGATTCACCATAGTTGACCATGCTGACTGAAAAATGCACTAAATCGTTGGCTTTATATTTATGATGGTTTATTTACTTTAATGGACATAATTTCAGTCAAAGGAAAGAGAGTTAGGAAATAAGGAAAAGCTAAGTCGCATATCACTAAATGTCGAGTTTAAGTCCTTTCAGACATGTAGCTTTTAGTCATTTTTTCACTATGCAAAAATCGCTCAGAAATATTGACATTCAGATTGAGTCCCGTCATTGAAGAAACAAGCCATTAATGAAACACTATACTATAATTATTTCCAGTACTTTCAGCCCATTTCCTTTTACAGCAATTTGGTAAAAAGCCTTGAATCCTTTGAGCAGAAAGGCAGTCACTGTGGCTATGTCCATGACAGTATGATATATGGCAGGAATTGATAACTCTCACAATGATAAAGAAAAGTACTTTTTAGACATACAGGAACATGTGGTACCATCCTTAAAAGGGAGGGCTTACCTTTTGGTATTACTTTAAAAATCAATGACCATCAAAACTTACTTGGTAAAGAGCACTGGAGGGCTGTTGATGTTATCAAACATTGTTAGAAACGACACCCCTGAAGTAATTTGGTTTAAGAGAAAGAGCTATTTTTCAACCATAAATTTGAATCTGAGAAAGGCTTCTGGCGTGAAGCCTTTCTCAGACATCTTTAATTAAAGCACACAATTCTATGCACCAAGGTTTTTTTAATTTTAATTTTCATTATTTTCTTACAACTTCAATGACCAATTGAGCCCAAATTTTCACAGGTTTGCTATTTTATGCATACGTTGGGATGTACCAAGAGAGGTACTGGTCTTTGACAATTACCAAAAGTATACCCTGCCTTTAAGAGAATTAATACACATCGGCGACCTGTTTTTTTTTATACAGCAGTGACTTGATATGTTGTGTAACTGGTGAAAGTTCATTAAAAATTAGTGAATGGAAATTGTACATAACAATAATAATGCACAGTAAAGCGCTTATCACATCCGCAGTAGGCCCAAAAGCACTCAGTATTTTTTTGTACAGGTATGCAGATTTACGTTGGAATTATAAGACCCATTTTACATGCATATTTATACATGTAGTAATAGTTTACAAGGTGCTGTAAAACAGGTATATGTGTGTGGAGACCTGGGCCCACTTTTTATGGTGCTGCTCACCCTTTCAATCAACGTTTACCAATCAACGTTTACTGTCACAAAATAATCAACACTAAAGCTATTTCGTAGATTAGCAAGGTACTGTAATTTTTTGTTTGTGCGCGTGTGTTACTAAGCAATAGCATTCTTCACTTACACAGCTAGTGCAGCAATACAGTGCAAACCAAAAAGCAGAGAATGGTGACTGTAAGCGCACTCAGAATTCAGCAGTAAGCAGAACCATAAAGGGCCCAGGTGTGCAGGCCTTGAATTTCGTCTGTGAGAGGGCAAGGGTTTAGGCCATTTTCATTTAGAAAAGGGCACTTCCATTGGAAAATGCAAAGTTCATGGGAAACTTTTAAGGGGCACCAAGGCCAAGACCAGGGCAATGGAGTCCCTGGCCCCCTTGGCCTTCATGGTATTCCAGGCTTGGGTGTGTGATGATTTCTGCAGATCTCAGACTCTGTTTATAGAAGAAGCGAATCCATCAATTTGATTAGAAATGTTTTAGAGAAGATGTTCATAGATCGTTGTTGTGTGTGTGCAGTTGCTTCCCCTCACAAACAGATGCTTCACTTTAAAAAACAAAGCAATGCTGTGCCTGCACTTTTCAAAAAATAACCCCATCTCATGTCCAGTTATCAAAACCATGGGGGCGGGGGCGGGGACAGCAATCTTTCCTCTCAGACGACTGTCAATGAACTCTCACTTATCCGCTCTGTGTGTGTGTGTGTGTGTGTCATTGGTTCTCTTTCTAAATGGATTGCTTGTTGAGTAGATAAGCTGCCCACAGGCTGGTAGACCATCACTAGGGAGAAATGCCATCGATCTTACACATAATATTCCGTCTGTTTTACTTCTGGCATTTTCCATGTTTTACCTTTCCTTTTTTTCTCTCTCTCTCTCTCTTTTGCTGGGAAAAGTGGAGTTTGGTCTTTCAATTTTTAATTGAGCTTCTTGTTGTGTATATGAGTCCTTGTTAATTTGATGAGCATTTAGTTGTCAAAACCACTGTCATACTTTCCTTCAATATCTTGTGGGTTGAATAAAACAAAGAACTGTGAAAAAAATAAATAATAATACACGTTTGATATTGAAATGAAAGTATAGGCCTACATGGTCTTATCCAGGTAGAAAATGAGGTTTAGATTTACATATTAGAAAACCCTGAAAGCGCTGAATTTTTTAGAATGAATATTATCATGGATTGTATGTGTTTCATCACAAGCCAACAATAAGATTTACATCTTCCAGATAGTCATCTGACTACAGTGTGGAAGTAAAGTCTTGGGGATACTATACAGGTATACCCGGTCACGTAGCCCTATCATTGAACACAGCCAGGAGACTTTCAAGGCCTTTTTTTTATATTTTGCGTGTAGCTCTTGACCTAGATTCACTGGCCTTTACAGCTACAGGCAATGCATCGTTTCCGTCCCATGGAGAATTTCTTTAGCTCGGAAAATTATAATTTTGAGGTTAAACAATTGAATCCATCGGAATTTTGACAGTACTGTTAGGTTCAGAATGATTTGGTGGAAGAAGGAGTTTTATATTTTCGGGGTAGAATTCGTTTAAAGATGCTTTGATCAAGATTTTTTCCGATATGCTTCCCACGTACATGTTTGGTTGATGGCAATAAAAAAAACCTATTTAAAGTGAATCAAATCAAACAACTAGAAATTTAATAAAATCTCAAAATTAAAAGTTCAGAGGAAATGTTAGGAAATTGATTTTGTGAGAAATATTGCTGAATTTTCACACAGAAAGAATTAAATAATAAAGTGAAGTTCAAAAACAAAATACTGGGATACTATTTGAATTTGAATTGAAGCAGGCAAGCACAATGTTACATATCCCTCAATGCTTTCCCATAAAAACAGTCACCAAAGAACTATGTTTCTATTAATTAAAAGGGCATTTTTAAGCCCAGATATTCCTAAGGAGTGAGAATTAGAGAATCCCGTCCGCAATAATTAAACCCCTTGGAGAGACTACCAGCCCCTTACAGGATTCCCTGAGTGTTAATTACTCCAGATATGCCGTTATGATGACAGCTTTATTACCCAAGGTTCCAGCATTTCCATCTCTCCTAATTGTGCAGGTTTAAGTGTCGGGTCATAAAAGCCACTGATTAAGAAGGAAATTGGAAATGATGGGAAAAATTCTTCTGTTCTACAGTGGGATTTGTGAATGGGACGGGCTGATTGCCAGATGTAATGCAGGAAACATTTTGATGATGGTTTGACCGATGGACGATACAAGCTTCTGTAATGTCTGTATATTCGACAGTATGCACTCAATCTGAATATCACGCCATCCCCTTGCCAGTCTCCAAAGTAAAATTTTGTAAAAACCATATTCAATACAAAAACAACACATCAAAGTTTGAGTGTTTAGATTTAACCCCCCCCCTTTGATTTCCTAAAGAGGAAAAAATAGGAAACGCTCTTTGTATTTTACACATTTGATGTGATAGGAGAGTGACTGAAATCTGTTGGCCGTAGTTGCTAGCTGCATATTTTACTGTAGCCCTCTATTGTTGACAATGTAACTAGTCTCCCAAGTCAAGAGTACTTCCAGGCGTAGTTTTCAAGTACTTTATGTGTGGCACCATTTATTGAGTGTACTCAGTAAAAGTACATGCAAGATACAAGTGTTTTTTTAGTCAGCGGAAACTCTTCCCTGAGAATTGTTAACACTTCAAAGTTAACGGCATCAAACAGGCATGCTAACCAGCTAACATGCTGATAAAGGGATATGTGTGCTCAGCATGATTGTATTCAAGCTAAGGTAACTGCTTATTTTTGGACAAATCTTGCGTGTTTATCTACCAAGAATATAACAATTAATGGTGACAAGTCTAGTCAGTTCTCAGGAGTTTATGTGCGAAGAAGGCCCAGCTTATCTCAATTCTCAACCCAACCCAACCCAACCCAACCTAAACCAAACCCTTACCAGCCAAATCTCCTACCACACTCCGTCCTCCAACCTCACACCAGCTTAGTGCACTCTCTGTCATTCATATCTCTGAACCCCCAGATAACCTCAACTAGTTGCAAACCACCCTAAAGCCTCCCATCTCGGCCCCATCATTCCATATCTCCCCAGCTTCGCTCATTTCCATCCCCATCTCACCCCCTTTCATGTGAAATTCATGCTTTTAACTAAACTTGAGGGATTGCAGATGTGTATCTTTAACAGGAACCATGTGTGATGGGTAGTTTCTTTGAGTGTACCTTCTGTTTGTTGAACAAAACCACAAAGTGCTCTACGGTATTACTCCACCAGCTGATGATGAAAACCAACAGAGAACATTCACACTCCGTGAGGTCCTTATCCTTCTTGAATTCAATTCAAGACAAAATTACGTGTATCCCATGCGCTTATCTTGGTCTTCTTCCTCTGGGGTTCATCTTTTATTAAGAGAATGATGAAAAAATACCTTTGTCCTCCCTGAAGCCATCCAAAGGCAATTTGAAATTCTAGAATCCCGAAACCCCACAGCTAGTTAAAATGCCATGTTCCACTCCTTCAACAGAAGTCTTGTTTGTACCCGTGCGTGACGCATTGCATACTAATATTATACTTTAACTTTGGGTAAGCTCTGAGACGAAACAAAAAATTATATTAGAAGACAGGACACTTTTGGGCATTGAAGTTGTTTTTTCTTCATCTCTGTTCTAATTCAAGACTTGTGCTTTCAGCTTCCAAAATGGTGGATGGAATAAAACTTTGTTGAAGTGTTGCTTATTATACACCTACGTACATGTAGTTCTTTTTGTTAAAAGTTCACAGTTTGCTGCCATATAATGCACTCTACTTGTAGTACACACTTATCCTGGAGGCATATTTTGGACCAATAAGTCATTTCATTAACATACCAGACTCATAATTTGATAGTTTGCTTTTTCTTCTAATCCGAGGTGAGTACTTCTCTGTTATTTAACTCCTCCTTTCCTCCGATTTAACAAACAAGCACTGGCTATAGGCCTATGCCAAATTCAATATAGGATGGTACTGTAATTTATTTTGCCCAAAGTGATGTTGTTGAAACACTGATAATACTATCATAGACTTTCTACGATGTAAAGTTTGCTAACGTGCACTCAGTGGCTCTGTGTTTGATACAAATAACATACTGCAGTGTACCTCAAGGCTGATTAATTGTTCCTACAATGTACCTCAGGGTGCTGTTTTCAGCCCTAGTCACTGTTTGATTTATACCAGTGTTTTTTTTTGCCCTCTCTATCAATCAAATCTACCTCATTTCATACTTATTTCTCCCTCCTTTTAAAAACGAGGGGAGGACATCCATCTTAAAACATATCCTCAAAAACAAACCCTTGTGAACGACAACTTATGGTTTAAAAGCTTCCACTCAATTTAGGCTTACCTAATGCCAAAGTTAATTTCCTGCCAATTTGTATACACGTGCCATGTCTGATCCAGCAACAAGGGGAAATTACCCCTGTAAGTATGCAGGGTGTTATTTTGTAGAAAACATGTATAAGTCATGTTCGTTCTCTGGAAACGTGCACTCAGAACAGTTTTAATGTTTACTGTATGTAATATAATAATTTCACTGTGAACCCCATGTAAAGCACAAACATAGTTTGAACAAATTAGTTGCCATGCCTTAATTAGGAACTGTAGTAACAACTGCAGTCAAACTGTTCTGAGATGAAATGCTGTAGGAATAAAACATTTCTAGTAGCATTCAGAACTTTTATTTCAAAGAGGATATTGACGCTTGGGCCAAATTTTATAGAGCTGTTTAAGCAGAATATGTTGCTTAAAATTTTGCCACTAAGCAAAATTAAGCAGGGAACCAATCATAGATTGTACATGTGACTTAGTCTTTGGCTGGTAACCGTGCGCTGGTAAGCATAATTGTGTTGTGCTTAGCTACTTTTTGTGCTGAAGCTGCTCCTTGAAATAGGGCCCAGGTGAATAATTGTCTTAGCTTTTTTCCTTTTATCTTTTCTATAATGCTGATGAGTTTCAAAGTTGGTTCTCATGTGAGTTACCTTCATAAACGAGTGATACCTGTACTTTTGCGTTTTACGGCCCATAGCACTTTACAGTTATATGTAATAAAAAAAAGAGAAAAAAAAGAGAGTAGAATCATATTCATTAAATGGCGGCAAATTTGATTACCATCAATCCAAAAAAAGTGATCCAATGTTTAATGAAAAGGGTTGTCATAGTAACCAGCATGCATCGTTGTCATTGATGTTCATATTTCAGGTCCATTGTAACTGCTCAGCTGCATAACATGTCATTCACATCCATTCAGTAATAAGCGCTCTCCTCACAGCCCCAATGTATATAAGGAAGGCAAAGTGAAGACGGTGTCACATAACAAATTATTACTTGTTTACCAATCCAATCGCCATCTTCTGCTAGCCTTTTCTCGCATTTGTACGTAGCCCACGTACAGTCTGGCCTTCCCTCAATGTGGTCCTCACAGCAGCTGAGTTTGTACACTGTAATCATGACAGTTGCAGCCCCTAAGGGAGTTGTACCCAAATAAGAGAAACCCAAGAATAGTCCCGGGATCTGTGAATAGACAGACGCCAGATAATGCACTGTCGCACTTTTGTGATGAATTATCGGAAAGAGCAGACGCTTTTCCCGAATCATGTGGGCCAAAAGAGAAAATGTAGAAGTACTGATTGTGCTTTTGTGGCGATTTTATGGATATGTCAGACTGGTCTCTTAGGGGCCATTCAGAAAAATCAACACTTAAAAATGACGACCTTTTTTTATAGATATTGTGGGGGGGGGAGGTAGAATTCACAAAGCAGCCTCTTCCTAAACCTCTGTTAGTGTTACGTCTGTGCTGTTCCTTGTTACCAGTCAACCTTGTTTGGATACAACCAAACTGCAAATTTGGATAACTGCAAATTATTTGGATGCTGGAAGCCAAGAAAAACCATTGAAATGGAAGAATTACTTTGTTCTTCAGTGTATATGATGTATTCAACAATCTGTCAATAATCAAGAATCAAAATTTGGGGTGGATGGCTGAGTCAAACGGATTTCAAAAACAGATAAAAAACAAACCCCAAAACAATTTATTCTGATTGGCCCCTTAGCTCTTGTTGGTAACAACATCATTCACAGTAAAAAAAAAGGAAATTTGCTCCAAAAAGGTATAGGCTACTGCAAAAAGAGATTTATCATTCTACTCTCCTCTTCCTGATAATTGTTTGTTACACAAGTTAGAGAGATGGACAAAATGTGGTATTACTTCAAACAAATGTTGGTTCAAATCTCACCATATTTCTGTCTCAACAAAGAGTCGTGAACTTTTCAAGCAGAAACAAACCATTTCTTGTTTTCCTCAATGAGTGGGAAATTGAAACGTGTGTGGTCATGCTGCGTGGTTTTTACACATTTTCAGGGGGTACCTTAACCATTCTCCCAGCTAGGTCCAGGTCTACGCATTGAATTGATGAATTACCCCCCCCCCCCTCCCCCGAGGAATGGGTAAAAAATTCCTGCATTTCCCCCGTTGTCTGTTGATCCTCTTTGATTAATGGTCACTAAGGGATGGCTGACCGTTCACCAGGCCACGTTCATGATCATCACCCGGATCTTACTCTGCTCACGTTCCAACGTGACTTCCATTATTGCTGTCTGTTGCTGTACATTTCATAACATTTCATATGGTAGTAAATACTCTGTGGATTTTGATTCTTAACAATGGGAAGCTAAGCAAATCTGGTTGAGTATTCTTTGACTCATTATTTCTTAAACTATTAACTAACTTTAGGGGATAAATAAAGTTACAAATTCACATTGTTGCCATCTTTTATGTTCTCTATGTACTCTACATAACTAAAAATCTCCAAGAAGAAAAGACATTCACATTTTAATTTTCACATTGTTTCCTTCAGGATTGTAAGACATCGGGACGTTAGAAAAATAACTCCTGTGCTACCAAAGTATTCCTTTTGCATGCGGTGCTGTTGGTTGCCTCTAAGTTGCCAGTAAAAATTGTCCAGTGTGACAAGACCCTGAAGCTGAATTTCATGAAGCTGCTCATAAGCACATAAAGTAGCTAAGCATAACCAAACTATGTCACCAGAACAAGGCTACCAGTCAAAATATGCCATTTGACATGTATCATGGTTGGTATCCTGATCGTTTTTTGCTTTAGCAGAGAGTTGTTAAACAATGTTTTCCCTGTTTGTTACAATGAGAATCAATATAACTTTGGGAACGAAATAAGCATGTTGGCAGCATGCTTAAAACGTCTATAATAAAGTAGTACTGTTGTTTCTATTAAATTTAATAAATGAAGTTTCACCAATATTGGCTTATTGAATGACAACATCAGATTGAAAGCTAAACATAAAAATCATAAATTATTGATTTCTTAAGTAGGCCTGCGTCTTTTCAAGAGTCAAGAGGCCTTGAGGAGAAGTACCTACTGCAAATGCGCACACGCAAATATTAAAAGAAGGAGAAAAATGGCAAAGCAGGGAGCAATTACCACCAGTGTAGCCAGCTTGACTGTCTGTTTTTCTTTACCAGGCATAGGGCCACAGGTGCTTAATACTTTGTTAATTGATGCACACAATTAGTCAGTGTTCTGTCAGCCTCGTCATTAACACCTGATACTGGGGAAGGATCTGTAGATAGCTGAGAATGACTTGAAGTCCTCGATGTAATTTGAATGGTTCTATATACAGGCTAGCTTGTGCATTTTTTTGGATGCAAAAAAGGAGGTGGTGAAATGGAGCGAAGGGAGAGAGAAATCATGAAGGAGACACACAATTAGAAATTTAAAAATGCTCACCTTAATGAGATATTAGTCTATTGAGTCAAGGTGATGTTTCTCTGAGAATGTGTACACCTGATTTAGGTCCATATGATTCTTACTATGCCATGGGCATAAAGATCACAGTTCTAGCATAAATTTGCATTTTTTTCTTAGGTCTTGCTCGTTATGCAAAAAAAAAGGGGGCCAGATGTCTAGGTTTTCAGTGTAGTGCATATTCAACCGTGCCCTCACATATAAATAAAGAACAATTGGATTCGTATTACATACCCATACCGGCAAGATTGTACAGTTGTTGAATACTCAATACTTCATTCGCAATGGATAGTGCTTGTGAAATCCTGTCACGTGTCAACAAATTGGTTGGGACCTTGTCTTATACTCTTTTTATTAAAGGTGGAGAAACTGGTAAAAAGAAAAGTACCAAGCGACTTAATTTGTTATTATTCACAATGGAGGGTGTCAAGCCAGTAGGTTTTCTTACCTGATACATAAACTGAGATATTGAGAAAGTGAAATGTTTGTATCCCACTTGAAGAACATTCAATTAACTTTTTTACAAAAACAGGCCAAATAATCTGACACCAGTATTTTAAGTGCAGCGCAGTTAAACTTTATAAGGGAACTGAAAATTTGTATCAGAACATTTAAGGCGCACAAAGGAAGTGACAAGGAAAATGGAGGCATGTTGCCTCCACCACCTTCTGCAAAAACACTTGCTTTATACTCTGTGAGATTATCTTTTCTCCCCTTAATTGCTAACACTTTCTTGTTATTAAAGTTTTCATATAGAAAGACTTAAGGGAGGGTAAGTGTACAGAAGCAGAAACTACGGAAGCTGTACCAATGTTGTTGCATATCGCTATAATAAATACACGAATACAGAATGCTGCATACAACCTTGCAGCAAACTGTATCCGGGTGCATCCGTGCTGTTTGTTCATCCATGGTTTTTAATAACGTTGTGTTGTATTTTCTTGTTATGCGCATATCAAACGTAATTGATTTTCAGTAGTAAAGGCAGCAGAATTCCAACAAAGACGATGTTGACATTTCAAAACAATTAAAAGGTGTAATAGCCGAACAGTCGTCAAAGAGATTTTAATTTGTGGTTTGATATCAATCAATAAATGAAACGCAATCCCCAGGGTTGGTGAATGATGCCGTGACCTACTTTTCTGATTATTGGTGGAATTTTAATGAATAGATGAGCGGAGAGAGGCCAACTTTGAATAGATTTGACTCTCTGATAATAAAGGCAGTTGGCTTTTAATACGATGTTCCTCCCTCATGGAAGATACATGATGCATTGATACAATGAGATTATAAATAATCAATTTCCTTTTTTTAATGTTGGGCATGATATGTGAATCTTAAAAAATGGGGGGAAGATTTATTGAGTACAAAGGCTGACCTAGTATAGGCGTTTGATAGACTTATTTTCCTTCAGGCTATTTAATTACAATCTTACTTATTTTCCAATGGCAACAGAATTGGAAATCAGAGTACAATGGAAAGAACGTCATGCCTGAATGGTAAAGGGTTTTATACCAATTTGGCAACACCTTCACTAAAGTTAGTGTTTAGGATGGGTCCTTAAAGTAAATATAACTTTATGCAAGTAAATACGCAGCAATTTCCTTCTAAAATATAACAATGCATAAACATTAACAATACAGGCAATTAGCGGGTGCTCTGTATTGTCAATCGCCTGTATCTGCAGGCCTACCAAATAAATGCAACAAATTTAGGCAATACAAATTAAAGTGTTTTTTAGGATTTCTAGAAAATTAAGACTGAAACCTTGTAGGCCTAACTATGATTGTCGAACCAAGAATGACTAAGTCCATGGTATTTGGAATTTCTTTCGACCAAAATTCCAGAAGTAATTTTAACATTTATTTGGGGCCCCTTTTCAAGTAGTATCTGAATTACCCCATAACCTTCACAAAAACACTGAGATATGAAGCCACAAGGAAGGAAACCTATCTGAGGATGTTTGTTCTTTTTGCTCAGCATCTTGACTAGTTGACATTGTCCTGCCGCTGTGTGTGTTCTTCTCTTAACCTTTCCAGTTTCAAGCCCAAGACCTCAATCAAAATGTGGTTAGACTAGAACTTAGCACTTCATAATTAAAGAGAAATTGCAGGCTTCTCCTTCCCTTGTTTAGATAGGAAATTAAGTTTTATGTCAAAAAACAAACAAACAGTTTACTTTCTAATTTTTACTTCTTTTTTTATAATCAAGTGGTTACTTTTTTTATCCTGTTTCACATTGATTGTTTATTCAGCACTGAGGCCAGGTAATTATCACCCATACCCAGATAATCTGGAATTAACACCTTATTGTTACCCTTTCATCATGAATCTATTAAGCACCTGCTGGGTACACAGCCTACAGAAGAATCACATCTGGTGTTTGCTAATCCCCACCCGAACCCAAGGGCCACAAAAGTGTGCCTTCCTGAAGGTCAATGACCTTCACATAACTAAAAGCTTCAGTCAGATTTCTTGTGGGTTCTTCCATCATTTCATTGAAACAGTATTATGTTTATTATCTTATTTTGTTTTTTATCTATCCGCCATGTGGTGGATCCACAGACTCTCACTGTACCTCCAAGTTGTGGTTGGACCTTTCCCCTCCCCCTCACATTTAAACACAACTACGACTGTCTCTTTGGAGAGGCTACATTTACATACATAGTAAAATTTTAAGTTGTAAACAATACTTACTCAACTGTGGTATGTGTAAAAAATACAAACAGAATGAACATTCAATTACCTGGTGGTTACCTTGTCCCAGGGCCTTTTTCATGAAGTTTATCCAGGGTTAATCTATCATGCTTGTTTGGCCTGTTTTGGTAAATTTAGTCAAAATATTTTGTGTTTACCAAAAGAAAAATGTACATTTCACATTCCAAGGCTATTGTGAACTGGCCCTTTTTCCCACACCTCTGATAAGCACACAAAAGGAAGAACTCAGTCCTAAAGAGCCAGTATGTACAGAATGGCTCTTAAAAACACTTGAGCTAGACAAATAAACAGAGTTCCCTTCATTGCTTGGGATATGTAGACGCTCTTTTGCTTTGGTTTTTGGGATCTACCATTAGTCACCTAATGAGCTGTTGCTAATCTATTGTTCCCAGAAAAGAGGTTGTTTGGGTATACTTGAGTGAAAACCACAGGCCACAAAGCGGCTTTTGTCTGCTGGAACAACACTTCTCTGTTTGTGTTGGGGCATTTCTTGGCCTATCTCTTGTGGTCAAGGGACCTTTTTTTTTTTCGCCAGTAGCTGATATCAACCATTTCACCCGCTCAGTAACTCAGAGGTTGGACTGCCGGGAAGAGTTGTTGTTAAGTTTGTGGAGTTTTTCAGCTTCATTTGTACTGTCTAAATTTCTGCTGACTTGTTGTGAATAAACTTTGGACAACACTGAATCGCTTGACTGGAAATACCTCCCAGTGTTGGATTTATATAGAAATAGAAGTTCTGAGTTCAAACTTGGTCTTTACTTTATAGTGTGTATGTTCAGCATATTAAGGTAAGCTATTATTATTTATATTAATGTTTTTGTTTATTTGTATTTGCCAAATAAGTACACGTATCTGTTGAGGGCACTCTGGAGGTTTTCATGGGTTTGTCAAGATGCGGAACATATGCAGTTAAGGTCATTTCACTGAAGAGTAAATCAGTAACCTGGGAACAGCATTCACTGAATAAGGAAAATACATGACTGTTTTGTATGGAAGAGATAGTTTTGTGGTAGTTTTCAATTAATACACAGTTCTTCCAGCCTGTGAACATTCCATTAAATTAAGTTCCGACATTTTAGTGAAAACAGTGGCAAGAGAATCATATTAGATTTAGGCTGATTTCGATTGCAATCAATCTGCAACAAACATTTTGGGAGGTCTTTAAATTATATTTTTCAGCTTAAGTAAAGACAAGTGAGATCAATCTTCTCTTACATGTCTTAGCACTTGTTCAAATTTAAACAAAATGCGTAAACTGCATTAGGAAACTTTTTCTCATTTTGGTTCTGGCCTTGTAAAACAAATTCTGGTCCAGTACACATTTTGAGCTCTCCCCCTAAACTTGAGCACTGGGTATTTTCTTATGATTATTACCAAGCAATAATTTCAGAGGTATGTTTTATTCGTTTTAATGGTTTTAAAACAGCACCTTCTAATTTCACATGCCAAACTAGTGAGCTTACAATTTAGATATAGCTTAGCAATAAGAATCCAAATTTGTTCAAAGTACATGTACACGAATTTCGATGTACACATCATTTGGATCATAGATAGCTAGTAGGACTCGAGATGTGTTTCATTGGTAACTGCTAAAAACGAAGAGTTAGGTTACTGTGAATGTTTACATCAAGCCAAAACCTTTCAGCCATGAGTGAAACTTCTTATTTGTTGAAATGTCAACAGTGATATTATGTACCCTGTAACTGAACCATGCTCTCTTGTATTTACAACAAATAATTTGTTGACGACAAAGTGTCAGTTTCTATGTATTCAAGACTTATGTTCCTTTTATGTTGGCGTCTAATGAGGTTTGCACGCTGTACACGCACTGATCACCTAATCATTACATCGGCAATTCTAGAATCTTTAAACAAACAAGTTTTTATGATGGAAGATGTTTGCATTCACTCTGCCGCTGGCCAGCCTTGATGGATGAATGCCAAGGCAAAACATGATGCCAAATAAAGACATTGATTTTTGCCGTCTTAAAACAGGGATGGATCAGTTATGAGACTTGCCCATGTCCTTCTCTGTGGTCTGCCCCTCCCCCTTTGCTTTTCTTTCATTTGACCGTCTGTAACACTCAACAGAATCGAGGCTGGTGGCAAAACAGTCTGGTCCCTTTATGCGGTATGAACAATTTGACTTTCATTGTGACAGTGTATACAAGGGACCTGGTAAAGATGGCCACACCTTCCAACATTAATAGTTTGCTTGAATTTGTATGTAGATCGAAGTTGTTAAGGCAGATGGCCAGTGACTAGCTAGAGAAATCGCTGACATTTACAGAGCTGTCAGTGCTCAGTAATGAGGTTTTCGTAACAAGGGAACGATAATCATAGTGTCAACACTTGATTGGCCACCATGTCAGGATTGTTAGCACTCACAACAGCATCAAAAAGTAACACTTCATATCCCATTAGTGATGTCAAACCCACCACACAATAAAAAGTATACACTTGACTTTGCCTACAAAAATATGTTTTTTATAGGTCAGGAGAATGGTATTGTGCTAACGGTAGTATCAAATGCTGCAGCATCTCAGCATGAAGTGGTTAGATATAGTGATGCTCTAGTTTCACGGGAATGAAATATGATCAGAAAACTATTGAATCAGAGGAGTTTATAAAAAAACAAATGGAAGTAGAGTGTTTGAAAGAATTGAGACAATTTTGTGTAATGGTTATTCTAGTTTGATCAAATTAAAAAAATTATACACATAATGGTCCATCTGCCAATGAAATTACGAAGTCAGAGAATCGTGACTATGCATACATTTTGTCAATTTGAGTCTTTTGTCCGTATAACAGTTGGCCCATTTTAGGTGTTTGTGATCTATATATTATCGACATCGTCTCAATTACAGCTACATTATACCTCCGGATCACACATTTTGAAGGTGTGTGCCTCCTGCATTTTCCGTGAGCCATGGTTCTATTAAAGTTATGGAATGGTACAAAAATCTTGACCCACAAATTCTTCAGAGGTGATGTTTTGGGGGGTTATTGTTTTTTTTTTTTTTTTTTTTTCCCCACATTAAAAAACAGGAGGATACCTTTGAATTTTATACTGGTCTTATTTCCAAATTCAAACTGTAATGCCCCCCTTTTGTTTCCCTCCTTTTTTGGGTGGGGAGGGGGTTGTCAGAATGAAAGTGTTTTTACAATGTTTTACTGATTGACATGATTACCATCAAATTCAAAGTAAGTGTACATACAATAAGCCTTAATACATTGAGGGGAATGAAATAGAGTAAGCACAGCATTAACATCTCAAGCTGACGAATTCCTCTCACATGTAGTAACTGTGTTCACTTTATCTAGAACGGAGTGCTCTACACATAGCTCTGTTGTGAAGAACTTCACTTTGTAATGGTGTCAAAATAAGGAGCAGGCTTTGATCAATCGTTTCCACTTTGTGCCGTACTCTATAGTCACACCTTTTTCAATGTAATAAGAGGCCAGAAACCATTGACTTTCAGGTGGACAGAAAGTGCATTGAATGTAGCTCTGTTTGAGACCTCTTAATCTCAGAAGTACTGAACGGGAAGGCATGCCCATCACCACATTTCTTTTAAACATTTAGACTTCACAATTACATTTAGCATTGGCCTAATCTTTTATCTCACTTAAATGCTAAGTTAGTTCACGTTCCCAAATCCCAACCATCTAGATAGTTGAATTTCTTTCAAGCCATTAATATCTGAAAATATGTGAATTATGCTCATTTTAAGCTGTTAAAGATATTCAAAATCATGCAAATACATGTACTGTCAAATGTTTTGGCAATGACAAGAATCACAATAAAGGGTACTGCTTTTGATCCACCACATGAGCAGGTTTTCTAATGTGTGTGTAGGTTTTTTTGTTAAGTAACTAAAACCACCGAACAAGTGTTTCAATGTGTGAATGGACATGCAAGCTTATATTGAAAGTAATTGACGTTGATTCATTTGTTGGTTTAATTTTTTATATTTTATGTACAACCCAATATATTTCCATCACAAATTGACTGAAAAAGTTACCTTTTCTTACGTACCTTTTCTGTCCATTTTTTATAGACTTTTGAGAGTAATTATAAAAACTGATAATACTAATCAACTACAATTGTTTTCAGTACAAGCCTGCTCGTGACAGTAGAAAAGTGATGCACTTAATTGTGTTTCTTGTCATAATGATAGTATTAAAAAAGTCTGATTTTAAAAGTTTGAAAGGATATTGAAAAAGTGATGTCCATTAAGACTGACTGCATTTCCCACCGAAAGATTTATTATATTTGAATGCAATTCCCCATGCAGCCTTTTTATTCATAAATTCACATCATAATGATAATATTTGTAAAAGAGTTTACCATTAGGGTCTCACTAAATGCATTCACGTCAAAGACATTTCAAACACACGGCGCCCCATTGACGAAAGTTTATCCTCTCTGTGAGGAAGTCTTTTTTTATACGTTTATCCCCAAGAGTAAAAAGTCTGTCGCTGATGAATCAATCAGTGAATATTCAAGACAAAAAAGAGAATGGAGAGTTAGTCCCCAAACGAAAGACATTTACTGTCGGCAGATTTGAGGTGTCGCTGGGTTTATTTTCTGAAGGGATTTGTGGAGCAGGAAGTGTTTTTGAGCTCAGGACATTCAATCCATTAGGTAGGAAAGCGATGTGGACGAGAAGGTGGATGTTTGGCTAACGGTCATTGTAAAGTAAAGAGAATGCACTCTCAGAACTTTGGGAAAGTAAATTTTGTTTATGGCCTTGAGCTTTAGAAGACAGTAAGCCTCTTGTTTAAAGTAACCCTTTTGTTTAATGTCTTCAAACAAATGACTGAATTTTAAAGAATTGTCAGGTCATTCAATAATGTTTAACATAATGGGTAGATAACAAATGTCGTTATTCTTGGTGATATTAGTACTGAAGACCTGGACCCAATTTCATAAAGCTGTTGAGCAGAAAATTCTGCTTGGCAAATTTCTTTACTTAGCAAGAAATGAGCAGGGTACCAGTGGCAACAATGTAAACTTTATGGAATATTGGCTGGTAACCTGTTTCCAGTGGTAACCAGTGCAGGTAGCTTTTCAAACCCTTGAGGTTGGGGCGTAATTTTTTTATCAATAATTATGAAAAACTCAGAAGTGTGAAAATATAAAAAAATCAAATTTGTATTATAAACAAACACATTATACGCCAGTCTTAATAGATTCCCAATACACTCAAGTAGCTGATAACTAAGGCCAATAATACCATCGTTTAATTGATACCACTATTTCAATCAATCAATCATGTCGAGGCCATATGCAGCTCCAGCCTGCCCAGTGATCTTGGTCCAGATGTCCTGGTCCAGCATACAGGAACTAAAGAATTACGTTAGTTTACAGGAAATTATGTTTTTGGGGGTTTTGTGGGTTTTGTATCAATTAGTGGATTTCATTTAATATATTATCCCCAAAATTTAGAAGAGGCCTCTTTCCATTTTGGTCATGATTTTGAGGAACATGCATCTACTTAAATTTCTCTTTAGAATCCTACGCCCTTCCCTTAGACAAACATCTCAAAACAAAACCCGTCCCCTTTATCCTCATGGCCTTGTCACGTTCTCGATGAATCATCAACCGATAATGGCCACCCTTTCCTCTTCGCCAAACAATATTCTGATTTACTATAGACAATGCGATCACCTCCACTCACACAAAGCCTATGTTGACTTGACAATTAGCTTAATTAGTAGTCTCTTCCAAATGTCAGCAGGCCAGAACAATCCTCAGATGTACTCCCTCAGATTTTACTCATTGATGGATTTTTCGTCTTGGCATCCAGATTCGGCGGTGTCATCATCTCAATGTAAACACAACACCTCATCTCATTTTCTTAATTGCTTGGGTAATCATTTGGCAAATGGTCCCAAAAGTTTTGTTTCCTGTGTCTGGCATTTGTGTTTTTTTTAAGAGGGGACCTGCAATTATTTCCTTATTAACAGCGAGTGAAGGCACCACTAATTGTTCTTTGCATTTGCTTCTAATTACATTTTCATGTAGACACTCAGTTAGAGCAAACGGATGGAGATATCGAGCTTTGCACCATTTGCGATACTCAGAACCAACACAGTGTAGTATAGGATAGGATATTGTAGAGTAACTGTTAAAGAGCTCACAGAGTATGTATTTTACTATTGAGGCACTTGGATTGGTCAGTCCTGGGCCCAATTTCATAGAGTTGCTGAGGCACAAAAATAAGCTAAAGCACTACAAAATTATGCTTACCAGAATAAGGTTAGCAGCTAAAACACCATATCGATGTACAATTTGTGATTTGTAACCTGCTCATTTCTGCCAAGCAGTAAATCATCAAGCACTATTTTTTGCTTAAACAGCTCTAAGAAATTGGGCTCTGATCACATCCTAGTTGGAGTATCTGAACCCAATAATCCTGATCCCATGGAGGCTACTTAGAGCTTTGTGCATCTGAACCCAATCTTCTAGTGAAGATGAGACTGTAACACCTACCAAGGAGATCCAGGGACACTGATCAGGGACACCGGCGGTGATCACGAGCGTTAGCTTACTCATGTTTCATATTGATCACCTGATAGGGATTTGATTATCCAATACCGCTGGCATGGTAAATCTCATGAAGAAAGATCGTGGACCGAGCTGTGAGGATCGTAGCAGTCGGAAGCCTTCAAGATGTGACGAGCCTTTGGCGCACCTGTCTGACACTCTTCTGATGTCTTTGTCGAAAGTCAGGTGTATGGATTGCCATCTTTCAGTACTGAAGTGTACACATACACCCTATAAAAATAATACCTTAGAATGTGAGTTTGAAAGGTTATAGTTATGTTATTGTTTTTTAATTCCTTTATACACATTTTTAGGGAGACCTGGGGCAACTTTTCTAAAAATATATATCCATACAAAAATGTATTAGGTTTTTTTCCCTTTTGGCCTTTGATTTTTAAGACAATCAATAATTTTTAAATCAAAAGCCCCATTTTATTTTGCAAATATTTACAATTGTTGTTCTTTCTTTTGTTTTTTGCTAGAAGTTTTTATAGACAATCATCAATTGTTTTTATTTTAAAGCCATGTTTTATTCTGTATATTTTCATGATGCACAGTGAACCACTGTATATTATTTCCCTTCATTTCAGTTGATGTTGTCTTCCTTAAACTAATAAAAACAATCTTCCTCAAAAGATTTTCCCTCAAATTTTCCAGAACACTGATTTTTGTTTTGCACTGACATACTCTGGATTGCTGATTTTTGTTTTGCACTGACATGAAATAAATGAACGATCACATCTCTCTCAATATTAAAGTCACACACCGGGATACTGGAGGGAAGGGAGGGAGGTGGCAGGTAATTACCATTCACAAATAGGCGACCCAGTTTTTTTTATTCCATTCCATTTTCACTGGTTATGACCGACGTGACTGAAGACCCTGTAGAAATGTTGGTCAATCCTGCAAGATGATTTGATTTGCAGTCCACTAGTTATGGAGGCGTTCTACACCCAGATGTTGCCAATGCATATGTGTTGAGAACCAGCCAGACTTGAATCGTAGTATTTTTTCCCCTCAAATTTGATTTTCAGATAGATCTGCAGAATTCAATTTCGGTAGCTAGTTTTGATTAAGTCTGTGAGATGAGCGAATGTCATGCACACACTTTAAAGGGGATATGGAGTTAGTCAAACACGGAATGTATACTTACTTATGCAATTGGTTATCTAAGAAATTTACACATACCAGCCTTTTTCCACATATAGTAACTGTTAATGGGATGGTTAGTAGTATTAGTACTAGTTCCATCAAACAGGCCTGCAATTTTGTCTGCTAATCCGCTGATCTCATCTTTTTTTTGTTTCTCGGCTGTGCCATAAAAAATGAAAAACTCAATCCAAAATCGTTGCTCGGTGCCTGACACTTCCCTCATTTTTTCAACAAACTGGCATGCCTGATCGTATTGATTAAGTAAAATCTTTAAGGGAGTATTTCATCTCTGGGTCCGAAATAAAAGTTTGTGTTCCATTTTCGTGAGAAGTAATTTACCCACAGTATCAGCCACTTTAAGTTGTGATAGTATCCAAGAGAAACGCTCAAGTGGGAGATGCTAGAACTTCATCCTCGCTGGTTTCATTAAGACAGTCATGAACTGTCAACAGCTACTCATAATGTCAGCTATGATTTACTGCAAACGAACAGTCATTTCATCCCCTTTGTAACATCGGTGGAGAAAAGAGCCCAGCATTCAGCACCGTTCATAAACTGATGCATAATGGAATAAGCTACAACCGTTGTGCTCCATTTATCTTCCCCGATGCATTATGGTCTTGGAGGTTGAGTAATACGAATGAGATTTATTAACTGTGATTTCTTTTTGTTTATCTAAAGCTACAAATGCCATTTGGCTCTTTGATAATGAGCAGCAGGGGCTGAACATTTGTGGGAAGCATGGATTAGGAATCTACTATGCTTCCTGACTTCCACCCGCTTGCAGCTTCAATAAATCTGCATGAATGAATGATGAGTTACTTTTAATATGCAAAGGTCTGTGCCAGTGTGTTTCAAATCACACTGCGGCAATATCGTACATGGCCAGTATCAAAATATATTTGTATGCTCCCCAGGGAGTTGAGAAAGTAAGAGGAATGGTCTTTCAAAAAATGCTTGATGAACAGGGATAGTAATGTTGCAAAGCGCCTTGATCTACATGCTACTAGGCTATGTGTGCTGTATAAGAACCAAATATTATTATTATTATTATTATTATTAATGGATTTAAGCCTGGGGTAGATTTCACAAAGCACTAAGATACATCTTAAGATGAGTTGTCAGTATTAGCATAGTGATTTGTATTGTGACATCACACTTTGCTTAGCAGTTAAGATTGATTCCCATTTATGATCAATCTCACTCACCAAAGCTCAGGTTCAAACTTTAGAAAAAGTCCAAAAGAGAGCTTGCAAAATCATGCTAGGGAAAAACTACACTTCTTATAAAGAT
>CM021531.1:11164884-11201223 GCA_010994315.2 Pisaster ochraceus
ATGGGAGACTTTGGTGGAGTCTAGGTGGCAGCAGACTTAACAGGTAAATCCATTGTTCTTGGATGTGAGCGTGCTCCAAACTACGTAAACAATGGACATTTACCTGGTAAGTCTGCTCCCATTGGTTGAAAATGATGATTAAGAAATGAATATTAATTGAGTTGTTAACCTGCCTAGCTCTCCTTGAATTGTTTGGAGAGTAAGGAGTGAAAAGATGCTGTTATGCAAAACTTAGACTATCTTCAGGAAAAGTATAGAAACATGGAGGTGTTTGCAATAGTATCTGAAACGTAACAGTCCTTCGTCTCTCCATGAAGATCTTTCTTGAATAATGTGCTGCAGGAAAAAAAGCAGATGTTCTTTTTTTACCACAACTGAAATAGACTCAGAGTTACAGTTTCCTGACTTAAGTTTCATTTGACAGTATGAAAAGAAACACAGATGCCTTGAAATACAGACCAGAATCGTTTCCTTGTTGAACACGCTCGATTGGTTGTTACAGAAACGCTTTGACAATCTGGGGTTTAGAAATAGGGTTTTGTAGGCGGACGACAATGACACAACAACCTCAGACATGTAGTCTGGCTTGCTTTGTCATTCTGGAGTGATGCAGTTCTTGTAAATTTGGTTGCTTTTCAAAGGGATTTGTGTTCTGTGCCTGAACAAATGCAGACATCTCGGCTAGGTTGGTTTCTCATTGAGGAAAAACAGGAAATGAGATGAAACTTTTTTTTCAAGTCAGGAGAGAGAGAAATAAGAGTAAGATTGGGGTTCTCAAGCCTGGGCAAATTCTAGCATTCAAATGGAAATAACTCTTCTGAATACTACTTAGAGTTGCAAAATGTCTTCAAGGTTTTAGGTCATACTTTTCTTTCTTTCCTTTTTTTCTTTTGGAGGGGGATGTACATTTAAAATTCCACTCTGTGACTTGAATTAATAATACTACTAAACTTTCACAAGAGAAGTGACTAAATAAATCCACGACCATACTATACATCTTCCAACCCATCATAGTGGTGAAATTCCTGTTTGAAGTTTTCTTTGTGTCAAAAGTCTGATGACCTTTTTAAAACAAAATTTCTGCAAGACAAAAGCACTTTAACTGAAAGTGTTTTCCAGGCAGATTGTTAGAAAGCTCCTTCTTCAATTAACCGTGACAGTGCATCAGATTTATTCCTTTTCAGGCTTCTTTAAAGTAGTAAATCGTTTTCTTTGATTCCAAGTGACTCGGATGAGAAAAGGCGAACCGTTTTCAATTATGTTTCTGTAAAACTGCATTACCAAACATAAACTTTGTTCATATATAATATTTGTGAGATGTAAAAAGAAGTTACTGCTACAGTTCAAGCCTCGAGTGTTATTTCAGTAAAAAATTAATAGGAAGATATTTTTATCACTCTGAAATTATTGCCAAAACATCTTCAATTCATCTCTGAGTATTTTTGTTGGTTTGAAATCTTTAACTCAATTTTGAAGATTGATTCTCAGTTTTACTCAACAAAAAGTCAATTGATTTCTTACCGAGTTGGATAATCAATGTTACACTCTTACCTTTAACTTTTACCTGAAACCTATCCATATTTTACCTGAGCCATCTGCCGATGGAACTAATGACAATCTCCTCAGATGGTATAACCCAACCTCACTGGGTTTGGGAGTTGGTCACCCAACATATTGATTTGCACTTTTTCGCTTCTCTCTGCCAATAATCCACACTTGACAATTATATTTATGGTCACGTAAGCAGAGTACTCAAGATTTTCTTAAGTATTTTACAAGCATCTGAACCAATACAATGTGAAGAGTTTTCTTTGCTTGCGGAAGTCTTGCGGCAGATATCATCGCCCATTACAGTCCTTGTCGCTGACCCTGAACTTTTGTGAAGGATGGATTTCTGTTTGATTTAGTATTAACATTTTGTAATACTAAATCTGGTTTGACTGACATGTCTGCTTTTTTTCTGCTGGTTGTGCAGAAAAAGTCAAGAGAGGGGGTATTTCACATTCTATATAACTACTGAATGATTCTGCTATCGGTTGTGATCATTGAGTTTCAAACGATTTGACTAAGCACTGATCTTGGCACAAGTTCCTACTATTGAGAGCTAAACTTTTTTTCTTCTTCTTCTGTTTTTGCTTTTTTGCAGATCTACACAGATTGGGCCAATCATTTCTTGGAGAAGGCAGGGAGAAAGAATCTCATAGCCGACCTCCAGGTGGATATAACCAATGGGGTGCTCTTGGCGCAAGTGATTGAGTCTGTCAGTAAGTATCATCACACCTAAAATGATCAAAATGAGTGGGGTTCATAGATAGTTGTATCAAATGGGATAGTCTTGGCATAAGTGATTCAGGCTTTCAGTAGGTAATCTCCATATATTATGGTAAAAATGGGTGGGGCTTGTAGATGAACCAATGGTGTGCTCTTGGTGGAAGTAATTAATCTCCATACCTGTATATGGTAAAAATGGGTGGGGCTTGCAGATGGATATCCAATGGGAAACTGTCTGTAGGCTAAATATTTTTCCGACTGACTTGCTCCTAATCAGAATCATCCAATATAGTGAATGTTCAGAAAACTGAAAAACTATGTACTGCATTAATTTATCAACATTACCTTGATGTAAGTTTTCACTTGGATATGTATGTTTAATTATTTGACAAAACAGTACTGTAAATTAAAATGTATTCAGCATCCTAATTTGTTTTTTATTAATGTAGTCGATGCAAAGATCACGGATATCAATCCAAGCCCTAGGACTGCAAGTCAAATGGTGAGTCTCTTTCGTAATGCTGTTCAGTTATCATTAGGGAAGAACATCTAGAAGAATTGAAAAGAGTACCATTTCAATCTCAATGCCCCCAATAGCCACAGAAATGGAAGAAAGGCAACACAAGAGGGCGCTATAATCAGTTCTTGAGCTTTGCTGCACCGTGAAATATTAACCCTGAAATATGACCAGCGTCGCTGGGTAGAATTAATGACTCACACACTAACCAGCTGTGGACTGGAGAGGGCTCACTTCACCAGGGCAGTATCGAGGACTTCTTCTCACTTACTATAAAAATTGAATGCATTTAGAGAGCGTGCTGGCATTCATAAATCATTATATTGTAAATTGTGTAACCTTATGTTATCACAATTATGCGAAGGCTTACATGAAAAATAAATGAATAAGGATAATACTGGAACGGAAATCATTGAGAATTGTCTTTGTACTTGCTATCGGAAAGAGCCAGGGCCAGGAGGAGGATTATATTGCAATTTTGGAAATGCGTTCAGATGCTACCCTAGGTTTTAGTGTAATTAACTTATTTCTGTACCTGAGTATTGGCTTTATAAACATAAGCTTTGTTCCCACAAGTTGATTCAGTATGATTCAGTATAATTTTTTTTTATCGAAACATCTTTTGCCAGCCAAAACCTTCGGGGAAACAGGAGAGAGCAACACTTGTTTCCATTTAAACCCAATGGAATTATGATTCATTTGATGAAACTCTGTTTTATTGATTCAAACTCCCTGCCGTGAGGAGTTTACAAATGCTCTTCATTATTACTCTGGTATAGTGGCAGATGGCTGCCTATGATTATTGTTTTATTTCTATGAAAAAGAAACTTAACAGCCAAATGGCATTTTAGTTCCAGTGCTCAGTCAGTCCTTGGATTGATTGATTTAAGAAAACTCTTCTTTCGTTTTCACAGTTGCCATAGTAATGCGTATTATGATATCACATCTTGTTTGGCATAATCTAATTATGAAATGAGCCGTATTGTAGGAGCAGACTCTGCTGTAGACTCAGCTAAGCAAACTGCAGGCTCCAAATCAAACTTTGGACTATATTAAGCAATCTACTAAACTATGTTAAGTAATGCCCAGATAATGCTAGAGCAAGCAGTAGATAGCTTAACATAATGTACTGCTTAATGTTATGTTAAGCAAGAAAGCTGTGCAGACTTTGCTTGGCGAGGATACCCTGCTTAGAATGCTGCAGACTCTTCCAAGCAAGCTGCAGACAATCTGCCGAAAGCACTGTGCAGACTCTGTTCAGACTCTGCTAAGCAAGATTCAGATTCCGCTAAGCAAGATTCAGATTCCGCTAAGCAAGCTACAGATGCAGCTTACCAAGTTGCAAGGTGAACCTGCATTCTTGCCATACCAGTATGAATCAGTAGTTGTAGTGCCCAGACCCCTGCTAAGCAAGATTCAGACTCTGCTAAGAGAGCTACAGATGCACCTTAGCAAGCAGCAAGGTGAACCTGCATTCTTGCCATACCAGCACAAATCAGTAATTGTAGTACATGGAGTAATGACATATGATCCATATATGTGGTTACTATATTACATCCATGCCTGTCAGCACCTTGTTAAACATCACACCTGAAGACCAACGAAATGTTCCCCTACTCTAAAAGCAACACTGATGATACTGTCAAGCAGTGTTTAAAGGGAGATGTTAATTATTATAGCTGCATCTTTTTTTCCAATTCCAAATCGGTAGAGTTGAACTATTAAGGCTTGATGGGCACAATACTGTGCCTCAGTGTTGGGATAATAACATCTAATCAGGATACCTTATTTCTATAGTATGTCTTGTAGTGAGGGACACCAGGGTTGTACAAGCAAGGGTATCAATCAAGCTGATATGCGCAAATAATCATGATAATTTTTTAAATATTATATGCATGCATATTTTTTTATATTAACTTCACACCAAATTCACAAAATTTATAAAGATAAAACCATTCGGAATGCCCCAGATTACACAGTAAGGCTCTTAAAACCAAAGATAAACACCAAGTGAAAAACATTCAGTTCAGAGAGGACCTTGTTTCAATTCAACTTGCTTTGGCCAAACGTACAAAACGTCGGTCCAGAATGCCCCACAGTTTTGAAAAATCCAGGGGAGAAACCTGCAGCGTCCAGGTACATGTAAGCAGAGAGAAAGGATCCACTACCTTTCTCTATGATGTAAGTGGGAGCTGTTTGAACAGCTTCCATAATGTGAGAGGGGGGGTGACAACATACAATAAGAACAGGGGGTTGGGAATACCATCTTAAAACTTTATGTTTCATATAAATAACACGTCAACTGTGGCAGAAACGTTAGAACATCTTTGGTTTGAAAATTGTATAGTTTTGTTGTGATGAGGAAAGGATTTGTAAACAGTAGTGCAACTTTTCAGCTGATCAGCTGATTTCTTCTCTTTTTTGTTTTAATTGGGTTTTTAAAAATTATAAATAAGTGGCATAGAAAACTGAAAAACACTGTTCAACGTTTAAGGTGCAATACAAAGTTGCGTGTCTGCATAACAACACCACCAGTCAATATATTTACCATGTTGCGCCCATCAGTGTCACGTTTCCTTTTAAGTGAATGGGAAAATGTTAATAAGACATTCATAATAGGGCCAGACTAATCAAACTTCCAATGTCATTTTAGTTACATACATTAGTTTGAATGGAAGAGGACAATAATGGGAGACCCAGTTACCACCACTTTAATGTATTCATATTTAGTGTATATGCATTTACATCCAGACAAACCGATAATGAATTTTCATTTTAGTAATTCGTTATTCAATAGTCAGTTTACCTCCAGGCTGTACAGGATGGGGAAATAATTCACAGCGGCTACCAATCAAAACCGCATTCCTTTCCATGCAAGCTGTCAGGCAACCAGGGAAGTCAACAAATGCTCAAATTTCTGCCTGGTATTTTATTAGCATGTTCTGTCTTACAAGAAGATCTGTCCCGGATAGAAGAAGATCGCTGCATTTTCCCCCTCAAGCATAAAAAAGAGAATATTATACATTTCTGTATCTCATTTTTTCTGCAAGAGTTATTATTTTTTATCCAGTACTACAAAGAAATGTATATATATACCTAGACTCGTTTCTGCAAAAGAAAAAAAGAAAAATACAAGAAAAGATTTTTTAAAACTTTTTTTTTCACTGTGTTTCTTATTTTTTTCCTATTTTACTTAAGACCATATTTTGGTCAGGCTTATAAAAAGATACATTTTTCTGATATCAGATTATTTTACAATATTTAATTGAAAGTGACAGAAGGTTTGAATAAAGCAACCAGTTCATTAACGAAAGCATTTATGTAGTGCACCATTGATCTACATTGTAGTTCACTAATCTAAGGCACATGTCTGTATGTTTATAAGACATTAGGCAAGTTTGTTTAACTATAATGAGACTCGTATTTATAGCACCTTGAAAGGAAGGCATGTGATTTCCAGGATTTTAGCCTGATTTCAGGATTTTCTTGAACCTTGAGCCTTCTTGAAAGAAGTAAAGTCATCAGTTTTGTGTTTCTGGGAAAAAACAGAATCTGTAAAACTCCTGAATTGTAAACACCTAGAAGGCTCTAGGTCTAAAATAAGAGGGAACCCAGGTATGGAAGCTACTCTCAGAAATGTTCCAATTCGTCAAATCTAATCCCTGGTAAGGGGATGTGGTACGATCTAAAAGAAAAGGTGAAACATAAAATTACACACTGTGTTGTGTGATGCATCTTTATCACCAAACTTTCTATGGCCGGTAATTACTAATTAGCAGAAACACATTAATCAAAAGATGTAGCAACTTTGTGTAGGAAAGCAGGCGCTTTGGAATATATATGTACTTTGGCTTAAGAATTTGAACGTCATTTCGCCAAGATCATGAGGTCTTTGTTTCAATTTGTTCACCCAGCGGGTAAAACCAATTTTCACACCTGTAACAGGATGTTTTTAATCAGAATTTCACAAATTTCAAGAAAAAAGAAATAAGTTCAAAATTCACGGTAGCGGCCACCTCTGGACCCTGGATCACCTGAAAGAATAACTGCACACCATGGAGGCTAGAGAGTCCCCATTACCAGATCTAACCCAATTTATGTACCCAGCAGGTGAATGCAGTTAAAGGGGAGTATGGTAGATAGGACATTGGTTGAGACCCCCCATTAAAAGAATGATTCAAAATGTTACATGAGTTTTATTTGGGTACAAAAACTACCTATCCAGAGCATTTTTTAAATTTGAAGGCTCTAATCTGCGAGGATAAGATAATCATCTGATCCCCTCCCCCAGAAAAAACCCCCAAACAAGCAACATTGTAACCTGTTTAGTCAACCTGCTAAGACAGAACATTCATCTTGTAAAAAGTGTTTTCCCTAAACAGCACTATGTATTGTTAAAACTTTCTCATTTCTTCTGTTTATCTAAAAGATTGAATTTTTGATGTGACTGCATGTTTTTTTCCTTGAAAGAAAATCCCAAAGTACCTTCCCTTTAAAAAGGCTTGCACATCCCAGTGCTGGGACATCCTGCTTGCTGTATGTTAAGAATCCTTATCCTTATTCGGACCTGGATACTTGTACATTCCATCCAATTTGAGATCACTGGTGAAGACTGAGAGGTGTTAGAGAGGTTCATGGCCTGGATGCAGGAAGGAGACAATTTTATTCTATAGTATTTATAACTGATTTTAAGATTTACCTCAAGTGTTTGGGTTTGATTGTAAGAGTTTCTTCTGAAGTATGGTCTAGTTGTTGTTGTTGCTGTTGGGAGTTTTGTTGGTAGTTTTGTTGGGAGTTCTGTTGGGAGGTTTGCCAGAAGTTTTGTCTGGAGTTTTTCGGGGATTTAGTCTGGTGTTTTATCTGGAGCTTTTTTCAGGAGTTTACCTCAATAGAAAAGTAAACTTGTAAAACTCGCACAAGGTGACTTTCAAACAAAGTCTGTATCCCTTTTATAAACATCTGGTAAAGCACATCATAAGTTTTCAACAAACCAAAACAGAATACTCTAAAATCTGAACTGGTATAGGTTTATGATTGATTTAATCTTCTTCTTTAGTTGATCTTGGGAGGGTTGAGAAAACAGGAAAATTTGTACGTTTGTTTTTTGTTGTTATGACGTTAACAATGTTTTTTTCCCCTCCAACCCCTCCTCGATATCCTATACATTTTAAAGTATTGGAAAAACACAAGTGCAATAAATTCAACTTGAGATGTCACACAATCATTTAAAAAAAAATCTATTGCTGTTGTTCCATGCATCCAGCATCTCATCCCAAGCCCAAGTCACTTTCATCCGTCACTATCTTCCAATTTACTGGACAATAATTTAATGAGGGTGTTTAACTGCAGGAGAGGACAAAGATTTCATGACAATTACATGATGTCAATCTTCATTTGTGGCCTTTGATGTTTATGCTCCTTCAGCCCTGTTCAGCTGTCACCTACCCAGGAGGGTTATGAGCTTGATACTTTTATGGCATTGATCGTGAACTCTTGCACTAAGTCCTGAACAGAAAAAACAAAACAAAAACAAAATAGTTGGTTTGAACTTTTGAAGAGGTATTGATATAGGAGAAAGCAAATGAACGAAAAATTGTTAAGAACAGATTATTTACAGAAAATACATACCAGGTTTTTTTTTTTAACGGAGGGTACACCTTTGGTAGTTACTCAAAAAATTATTATCATAAAAACTGACTTGGTAAAGAGCACTGGGAGCTGTTGATATTATAAAATATTGTTAGAAGCAACCCCCTTTGAAGTAATGTAGTTTTAGAAAACGAGATCGTTTTTCAACAACAAAAATTGAATCTCAGAAAAGGCTTCAGGCATAAAACCTTTCTCAGGCACTTGAAGCACACAATTCTATGCAAAGAGGGTGTTGTTTTCTTTCATTATTTTCTTGCAACCTTGATGACCAATTGGGCCCAAATTTTCACTGGCTTGTTATTTTATGCATATGTGGTGAGGATACTGGTCTTTGACAATTATCAAAAGTATGGCCTGCCTTAAATTAATTATTTAAAACATAACACCAAATGCTTCATTAAAATGACAATAAGAAATTGGTGAAAGCTGAGAATTAAGCTGTTATACTCCACCTTCAAAAGATCTTATTGTAACAAAAATGTTCTGAGTTTTGTTTTAATGTGATGACTGCACTTGACATTCACAGTTATAGCCTTGTGTACCCATGAAGAATCAACACAACACGCTTTCAGTCCAAACCATTCACCAACTGTTTGTTGAAACGTCTAGCACTTAAACAATGTTCCCAATCAGAAATAAGCATTGCTATTTATTAAAATATCGGCCTTGTTTGATTAATTGCTGATCCTAGCACGCTCTCGCTCGGCTCTCCTGACAAAGCTGCCATGCATCTACTGATGAGAGATGCACTCTGTCGTTGTTAGGCTGGTACCCAGGAGGACTGGTTTCCTCATTAAGGATAGATGATGTGTACTGCAACCATGGTGGAACAGTAACTCCATTGCAATGTGCGGAACATGTGCCCATAGATTAAGATTTTTATTTCATAATCTAGTAAGGTTTGCGGTAACAGTAACACCATGTTGATGAAATATCTCTCTTGTGAGTTGTTATGGCACTGAAAAGAAGCATTGGTGTACGTGTTGCCGCAAACCTTACTAGATTGTATCTCCACCATGCAAAGTTTCAAATCCTGCTTTCATTTAATAGTTCGTCATGAAGACGGTTCCTATTCAGTAACACTAGATTTTTAGAGCTTTTCTTGTGGCATAAATAAATTACAAATGGTGTTTTGTATCATTGCAAACATTAAATATATATATATATTTATAAATAAAAACTTGAACAGTTTAGTGGGATTTATTTATCTTGATGGTTTGAAACTTGAACCCAACAGAAAAATTAATAACTAAAGTGTAAGACCTATCCAAATGAAAGCTGGTGGTTGATAACTGAGAAGAAATTTGCAAGTAAAGTTAAGGCTTAAAAAGGGGGAAAATATACTTTATAATAATAGTAAGTGACCTTTTAACAATATTTTAGTTATTTCATTATAGTTATTTTTCTGCCCAGCAGCCGCTGACACGAAAATATCCCTTTCTGAATATTCAAAAACAACCTTGAATTGCTCTTAACACTTTCAATCAACCACGAAATATATAATCAGGTTTGATGGGGAAAAAACCTGTCTGAATTTAAATTGCTCGTTTATTCAACCATTTATCTTCCAGACGCGTAGACAAGCTGTAAAGTATTCCAGAATCGATACATTACAATTTGTCTCACCGTTCCTCTTACGTAATTCATCTCGACGCAAAGTAGCTGAGAACACGCCATTGATTTCCTGGTCCACTAATTTACTGCTTCACCAAACACACACCACTTGCTACTATTTGGAGTTGTGATGTGAGAATGCTAAACAAGGGGGCATCTGTAAAACCATTGAAGATGACCGATGGAGTGTCTAATCATGTTGTATGGGGTCAATGAAATTTGAATGAATAGCCCTTCAAAAGATTTGATTGGATGTGATTTGATGATGTTGATCTGCAATGGAAAAAGGCAAACAATTTATCTGATTTTGTATATATTTTAGACGCCATACTGTCCAAAGAGATAATGTTTTGATTTTTTAAACAGTCTTTACCATCAAGACACTCCAGGCATTCTTTGCCCCCAAAAAGCACAATAGATGCGAAAAAGAGCTTTCAAATAACACCTAATTAGGGTCTGTATCGAGCAATGTAAGCATTTCTCAAGGTGTTAAGACATCACATCACATTGGTACCAAGGCTGATGTTTTGGCTGTCTTCACTTTTATGTCAGTTCTCTCTGTATAATAAGAAGCCCCTGTTTTTTGCATAAGGCATCACATATTACTATTGTTTTTTGCTCACAATGTACAATTTGTGAATTACATTTATATTTTTCAGTTTAGGTCATCAGTAAATTATATTAAAACAAAGCAAATTTTGTTTGGTCCAAGTAAATCATTTAGTGTAAAATTGGGATTAGTTAATCCTTATGAATAAGAGCAGATTTCAAATTAAATTTAAGCCCTGTTGATGCATTGTAAATTCTATTTAACAATCTTAATATTTTAATGAATCCAAGTTGTCAATTTGCCTTCTCACTGTACTTCCCATTCTCAAAACGAAACAATAACAATCATCCAATAATTTAAAGCTCGTCTAAAAGGTACTTTCTATTCCACATAAATCCATTCTCCACTCGATGCTAATTCGTTTCCCTTCTCAGAGAGAGACAAACTCATATGACAAATGCATCAGCAGCCAGCAAGATGGCCTTCAGGTTTTACCAACCCACTTCATGAATAATTCATGATCTACAGGGGGGGGGGTTACCCCCATTATAGCCACGCGAACTCCTGCAGATCCTGCACGTGCCATGGTACATCCAGTCATTGTGTATACATGTCTGGTGTAGCTACTATGACTACACCAACCCGATGGTACTGTCACCGTACTGCAGCATATTAGTTTCTGCACACATTGCCATCAGGCATGGACTCGGCTTATGTTCTGTTCCAGCCGTGTGCAACTTGCTGGATATATACTTTTCGTTAGATCAATAGGTTCCACGGCCGGGAATTTCAGCGGGTCTGTGGATTTTTTATTTGTTGAAGTAAGACACTAGGATTTGTTTACACCGCCAGGTATGTTTACAATGATTTCTTTTAGTTTGATCTCATTCAAAAAAATTAATTGCATGCTTTGGGTTGTGCGGGTGTCGGGTACAGGATATGAAAGCACGGTAATTATAATTATTAGTTTATTATAATATTACTCATCTTAATGGTGTTGGTGGGCAAGAGGATGGCATTTATTTCTGAGCATGAGTTTGGGAAAATACTGATGTTATATTTTGATAAACAAAAACCAACAAACAAACAATTTGTCCTTTTAAGCCATTTTTGTGATTATTTTTCAATACGCTCATTCAAAGCTTCCAAATTTCATTTGTTGAAATATATATATTTATTTGTAGGTTTTTTGTGTGAGATAACCTTTATTTTATTAATATCTATTTCTAAAATTATTTACTATTTATTTACACTGAAATTGCGTGAAATTTATTATCAAAGGGAGTCAAAGCTTAGAGTCAAAATTTGTATAAATAATGTTTTATTTTTTATTTGGTCCATGACTATTACAGCTGAACATACTTTTGATAACTTTGTTTATTTCTCAGTAGCAGATGTAACAGCTAATTTGTATTGAAATGTTGGCTATTTGCCAGCTCATTATCTCTTGGCATGTCTGATGCAGGCCTGATACTTCACGGAGGCAATGCCTCCATATCCCCTAGTCATTGCCTTGGTGCCCCTTGAAATGTTCCAATTTCCTCATGGAGGTGCCCTCTACCAAGGAGAAATTGCCTCGATGCCCTTGCCCTTTCAAAAAGGCAGCATCAGGCCTGATGTTTCTTCTCATTGGTTTATTGTTAAGGACTCATTTTTTTTAAACCAAAGATTTGAGAATAAGTTTTTTTATTTTCACTTTCTGTTTCCTTCACATCATCTTCACTCTCTCCAAAATAAAGAAATTACAAGGACTGGATTTCATTGCCAGAGGGAAAGTGTTAAAACAATTAAATGGTCCATCGTTTGTTTTTACCAGAAAGTTTCATATTACACCAATCAAACTTTCTGTTTTGTTGAATACGTTTCGGTTAACAATTTTGTTTTGAAGCCATGTGTAGTCATGGTATAGATTTTGAAGAACACATGTTCAATTCGTTTGGTTCGGTCATCCAAGAATGATATTTTTCTAAAAATAAATATGTTTTTTGTTTCTTTTGAAAAGAAAGTACAACTAGAACACAAAATTCAGAAAACACGTTCAAGTTCAGTGGAGCACAAATCATTGATATGCTTGTAACTTCTCCAGTTAAAGTGAAAGTACACTGGTGGTATTTACTTGATTATCCAGTTAAAAAGATATGAGTCAATAAATGATGGTAAAGTAACCTTGGCATCCAAATCCTATTAAAGTACTTTCATATGTGATTTTCAAAACGGTTGACAATCTGCAACTTATGACAAATTTTAGTGAACTTTTCCTTTTGAGTTTGACATAACTTTCAATTGCAGCATCGGGGGCCAATTTCATAGAGCTGCCTAACAGCCAATTTTGTGCTTACTGCGCGAGTTTCCATTTCATAGCACTGCTAGAAGTAAGCACACGAAAAGGCATACTAACCTTTTGGTGCTTACTGTATGAAAATGAATGATTACTTTGCAAATCCATGGTGAACACCACAAGCTTGCCACCAAATTTTCTTACTAACCTGTGAAATATGCTCACGCTTAAATACAAAAATTCTGCTATAGTTAGCATGAACATTTGCTTACTGTTAGGCAGCGCTGCAAAATTGGCCCTAGGGTGCAGTAATCTTGTTTTTATTGGTAGGCAAGATAGGACAGAATTGAGGCTGAATGGAAGATTAGTCAGGCCCCATAAATGACTGAATTATGAATACCATTTGAATATGCAAGAAGGGAAACCAGATACCTCTTAGTAGGAAAGATCTTTCATCATGAGTTATTCAAAGGGACGTTTTTTATGCAACTCCAGATAAAGTATGGTGTGTGACATAAACAAGCATTATACATGGCTGTAGATATTAATATTTCCCTTTAAAAATAAAACTACCCACACATGTAGGTGGGACTGTTCCGTAAACATCGAACAATAATACAAGCCAACACTTGACAGTTGTAAACAGGTTCATGGTTGCTTGAACTCAACCCCAAACCCCCCAAACTAGTAATATCTCCACGTCCGCCTGGGCATTTTTTCCCAAGCAAAACTTCCAAAACTGCACCCTTGACCCAGAATATTGGTTCTTTTTATATATTTTTCCCAATTTGTAATCCATCGGTGAGTTTTGCAATACTTTTAGGTAAATATGCTTGGTTGAAGTCACATCTGGGTGAGTTTGTAAAGCTAATCTTGTTGGCCTATTGCTTAATAGTGTTATGGTACTGTGACTACATGACCCTAGTTGACAGAAAATAGTGTGGAGAATTATTTGAAGTCGTATAATGAGTGGGGAGTTAAGAGTAAAGAAGGGTGATCAAAAGTAACTATTTCAAGAATTGTCGTAAACATTGTCAAATGTTATGCACTAAATATTTTGGTTTGAAATTTCATCCCTGATACGGATATGAATAGTACAATGACCTTGCCTTCTGTCTGTCACAGACTTTAGTGTTATTATACACTTGTTGCTTGTTGATATTCAGACTTTACTTTAGGGTTTAACATTTCTGCTTCATTGCCAGCAAATCCCCAAATTATTGTTCCTTGACCCTGGGAAAAGCTTTCCAAAACTTAGGGCAGTATCTTTGGCAGGAAAACAAGTTTTTTTTGTGGAGGTTCAACATGAAACGGTTTCCTACCAGGATTAAATTGCAAGAATGCAAACTTTTTACAAATTATCTACATAGATATGTAATTTGTGTTGGGAAAAGGGTTGGCCATGTTGACAAATACTCCATGAGTTGTCAGAAGTATTTCTAGACATCAAAAATTGTTTTAGGATTCTTACATCTTCCTCTCTCACGAAAACAAATAAAATAAAAATGTGGCAATTATATAAAACTTTCAAATTATATGCTTGCTTTACTTTGCTTTTTTTTTTTTTTTCAAAAAATGAGAAGTGCATAAATAACTTATTTCAGATTATCAATTTTCAAAAAGAGATTATAATTATATAATGTTTTCAATATGAACCCAAAGAGCAAAGCGTTTGTCATTTCACACATCTACATTATTCAGACATAAAAGCACTTAAATCTTAAGTGCGCTTCGATTATTTTAAGTTTGTTTACCTATTTTTGTAAAGCAAGCTATTATCACTTCTTGATTCATTAAAACAAGAATTGATTTCATGGCAGTAGTGCGAGCAATGTAGCTCTGACAAAAGCCCTTGGCTTTCTTAGATAGTGCAGCGTTGACAGCTCAAAGAGGCTCTCTCAAAAACATAAAGGGTTTTCTATTCACAAAGAAGCTTTGACTTACAGTATGATTACTTGTGATGAAGGAAGATGGCACTTTAAGATCTTGACAGGATGTGGTGCTATGTTGTCAGAGGAGAACATTTAGTGAAAGATTTCCCATGTATAGCAGAGCAATGTATCAGTTGATACTCCCAAAAAAAAAAAATAAATAAAAACTTCTCTTTTTTTGCTACTTTAATACTAGCAATCAGTGTGCACAAGACATGTCCAGTCTATGAATTTTGCGATGCAAAATTGCTGGAATAAATGTTCCCTGACATTCACCCCCCCAAAATTCAAATCACTTCTCAAAACGTATCTTATGTCACAGGTTTTCAAGGACTAATTTAGTTGCGTCTGTTTTGCTTTCATTTTGTTTTGGTTTACTGCGCCTTGAACACCCAGCAGGGTGGATATGTGCTCATTACAAGTCTTTATTATTATTGTTATTATTATTATTAATTTTAATGTACTGGAAACATAATTATAAACAAAACCAGCGAAAGATGAATTGAGAAGGGTGCTGACTGCCACAGCCTTAAAATGCTTCATGCTTTGATATTTTTTAATGCACTCGATGATAATTTTTTTACCCAGACAGACAATCGAGTTTGATTAAAACAGGATTAAAACATCAGTTTTGTTTTTAAGGGAAAGCATTGGGTGGATATATGTCGCAGGATGATTGATACTGCAGTGATCTATCATTATGATTGTATCAATTCGTTTTGTCTGAAATTAACGATAGTAAAGTATGACTTTGATTTGACTGTCAGTTCATATCATGAAGATCAATGCAAGGACATGACTATTGTCCGTTCCATTGCACAATTGTTAGAACCTCTGCTTTGATACATCTACATTTTTTATTTTTACAACCAGAGAGGATTTCAGTCAGATATCGTATTGTGAAGGCTCTTCAGCACTGCACTATTCACCAAACCAGATGAGTTTCTATGGCAGTATTGATGTAAGCAGCTGACTCATCCTGCAATATATCACGTACAAAATATGACAGTGTGACGGTATTGATGAATCCAGTAATTTCCCTGCAATTTAAGCCTTGAAATCCAAGATGGACTTGGCACAATAGATTGGTGTACTTGATCCTACCTCTTTTCAATGTATACATTTTGTATTGTACTGAAATACCTGCTCCTTTTTTTAAATTCTTTTTATTTGCTTCAGAGCAGTTTACTCCTCACAGAGACTTTCTTAAACATGAACTTGGCATGAACATTAAGGATTGAAATCTTGTATGCACCATTCTATACAGAAATGCGGTCAAATGTACTTGAATTACACTCTTAATAATTTGGTTGGAGAATTATTCAAAACTCTATGTAGTCTTTAATCTGGAAATTGGATTAAACATGTAGCCACATACAAACATTGATTGATTTGACAAAGCTTTTTCACTAGCTTTTAATTCTTCAGAGTAATTTAGTCTGAACAACGCTATTTTGTTTATTTTTTCCCCCCATCAGTAAACATAGTACTCCAAATGGAGAGTACGATTATTATGAACCAGCATAGTAGAAATCTCATTCATTCATTCGCGTAGAAGCTGTCAAACCTTTCGGTGATTTGTGTTCGTTGAAGGTATAACTCAATCATCTTGGGCCGTTTTACCTCTCGTCCAATCAGAGAGAATTGAGCGTGTCATCTTGTGCCGTTACTCAGTCAATTCCTCCCTCCATTCATGAGGACCTTATTTCAGATCAAGAACACATCGTCCGGAATCAAATTACTTTTATTAAGAGACAAAGTACAGCCCGATGGTTTATTTCTCCCTGGGATGGGCAACCCTGACAGGTCAACTCTATCCTAGATCGAAAACGTTTACTGCAAAAACTGTTGGCTGTTTATATTGGAGCATGGAGGATTAATTGTGAAGAACACTGCATACATTGTAGTATTGGCTAGAAAAACAATAAATTTCCATTTTTAAAACTGGACCAGGCAACTTTTAATTTTAGCCTGAGATTGTCTAGATAAGTTTTGATTTGTTGAGATTGATGCAGTACGTAGGATTTCAAAGCTTCATTCTTAATATAAACTATTAGAAGACATTCAATTGAATGTAGCATTTATTTCCACTACTTGTAAATAGTATAACATCTAAAGGAAAATACTACAGTGAAGACAAAATCCAAAAGCGGGACTTGTGGTGGATATTCCTTGAAAGAAACTACAACAGCAAAACAGAACACAAACAGAACTATATACCACCTTTAATAACAATAAATAGTGCATGGGCAAAACTACATCGTAGGGCATGCCTAAAAATTTTGTGTAGACTAAATCATATTTTGTACAAGCAGACTGACAACATGAACATATTTTCCTGATGCATGAAGTACGAAATTCTAGATAAATTTACACACTTCGGTTGGCTGCTACTAGTAACAAGAGTTAGACAAACAAACAAAGTTTTAATCCTATTATTTTTGTCAATTATTTGAAATTCAGCGCAGGTGTTTTGTGCAGCGAAGGGTTGGTTCTTGTCTCTCTCTTTCTCTCTCTCTCTCTCTTTCCCTGATATTAATTGCCGAGAGGATTGTTAGATACAGTTAGGTTGAGTTGGCAACACTTTATATCGAGCCAAACGTACATCCATCCGTACAGTCGGAAGAAACTAACCCTCAGATGGTTTGCCGGAGCATTGGTTAATTACAATTTCACCCTGCGACACCATGGTCTCTCTTGCCTGATATGAATGGCAAATTGTAACCTCCCACATCAATCATGTATTTTTTGCTTCCCTTTGTGACACCTTAAGGCAGGGATCCTGCTTATGGATGCTCCCCCACTGTCAAGGTTACTGTCTGTTCAGCTTGTCTCCCTGATAGTAGCTGTAATCTGTCCTCTGATATTAATACCATTACTCTAACAGAGATGTTCAAAACGTCAGGTTTTAAAGGCGTGTTAATGTATACCATTGGGATTAATGTAATAGGACAGCATTGGTAATCGTCAAGACCAGTATCCACACTTTGTGTGACCCAACATTTACATTGAATAAACAAACCTGTGAAAATTTAAGCTCAATCGGTCATCAGAGTCACTGGAAAATAGTGAAAAATCCCATCATATGTTTTCACTGTTTTCAGACATCAGGTTTTGGACTTGCCTGATCAAAACTTATTGTTTTACTCATTTCTTAAAGACTTAAATATTTCAAGCAAAATAAACTAAAGGAAGTTTTCCATTGCGACCATCTTCCACTTTTATACAATGTAGGTAACGCATAAATTTGTGAACGTTAATATTTATTTATTGTTGTGCACATCTTAAATCAATATTGTAAATTTTTAAGATTGAAATTCTTTTTTACCTAAAAACCTACTCCGTGAACTAGTTTATGGTTATGCTTTTAATTTTGTTGGATTTGTTTTAAAAAGTTCCTCATTTTAATCGACAGTATCTTAATATATTCCTAAGTCTTGTACTTGCATTTGAACTGGTGACAAGGAAACTTATCATTTGCAAAATTTGCTACCTGCTTTAAGATGCAATCTCAAGGCCAGTGCTTGAAGTCATGTACTTCTTAAATTACTCAAGAAGGGTGAAAGTGCTATCTTTGTAATCAAATCTGACAAGCCTTTTTGCTCTTTGAGTCATGGAAAAATATCAGAATATTAGATGCAAAACATGTTATGGAGTAGATTATTCCTCATTGCTGACTTTATGAGATAAATAGGTAGCTAAATCAAAAGTGAAGTTTAGATTTATCATCGTGACTATTGTTATTATTATTATTATTACTAAATGACCAGAAAGCAACATACATGAAGGGAATATAAATAAAGGGTCACAGAAAATTAGAAACTTAGAAGCTAAGCAGAAATAGAAAAGAGAAAGGTTTCAAGAATAGTCTCTGAAGAAGAGTCTCTAATGTGAACAGGGAGTTTGCTCCATTTCCCAGAGCAGGCTTTTGAAAAAAGGTACTTTGTTATTATTAATATGTAAACGTATTAATATGATAACATTGCAAACAACATTGAACATGCATGCATACAGAGGGAACTTGGTCAAGGGGTACAAAAGAAAACAAATGGAAGGCTGGTAGAAAGGGAGAAAGGAGGAAAAGGAATAAAGGTGGGAAAGAAGGGAAGACCATGGAGGAAGGGAAAATAGGAAGACTATTAAAGACTTTATGTGAGAGCTGCAACTCAGAGTCCTAGTGGATTACAGGAAGAGAAGATGATAGACATTATCAAGATCATGAGAGATGCAGCTTAAAAAATCATCCAAAATAAATCTTCCAACCAAGGTTTCATCTGTATTTTTTACTTTGAAACTAAATTTTCTTCATTTATCAAACTTCTCACTTTTTAGTCAAAGTGATTATTACATTTTGAATTTTTGGTTGTGGAATTTTTGTTGCAAATGTTTTCCTGATTGAGCTTGACACATTGACTGTACAGAATTTTGTTCATTCTAAAACAATATCCAAAATGAGTTTTTCATTACAACACCAGACCAGAGTTGCTAAAGCAGAAAAGGTAGCTAAGCACAAACAAATTATCATTACTGTAACAAGGTTGCGAGCCAAACTATCAAGTCACTTGTACCATCTGGGAGTGGTATCCAGCTTATTTCTACTTAGCAGAAATTTGTTAAGCAATATTTTCTGCTGAAATAGCTCTTACCAAATTGGACCCAGATTGTGAGTATTAATGAAAGGCACTGATTTTGCAGGTATGCCTGGCCTGTCATTAAATGTTGCATGTTACCAACCTTCCACAGGATAACCTTGATACCCACTCATGTTAATCTGATAAGTACATCAGCTGATTCTCTAATGTGTTTTCTTAGCCATGGATATAGGTTATGATTCAACCCAAGCACTTAGCTCCTTCTCTGTTGAACTCGCCTGTTGTGTTTTTAGTGTCTTCGTAAGGATCCTGCCCTTTGATTGTTTTATTTTCAGTTAATCTTGTGACAACTTGAAGGTCTAATGAAATTTTCAGAGGAGCTGGCAAGCATGCTTACCTTTAATCTACCATATTGCATTAAAATATACTTACACTTTCATGACTTATTGCTATTGGGATATGGAATAGTTTTGTTGTTTTCTTAATTGTAACATAGAGCAAGGATTATAATAACGCCTAAAGTTCACGGAAAAAACTTGTCGGGGGGGGGCGCTACCTCCTAAACTTGCTGTTTGACTTAGCACAGGGTGATTACTCATTTAGATGGGATTGAGGCATTTGAGATGCAGTGATCAGTTGCCATTTTCCAGGTGTACCAAAGGTCAAGTCCAAGATTATAGGTCAGTTATGTTGCCCTTTTGTGAATCCAGTTTAATGACCATCACAGTTAAGCCCCCAGCTTAATGTCACTGGACCCCCTGTTGCTTCCCATTCCAAACTTCTATTTACTTTAGTTTTAATTGGCTTCAAGGTGAGCTTCATTTCCCATCATCGACATCGCCCCAAGAACAAACTTCTGTCCAAAGAATTCTTGCTTGATTTGAACTTGAACTTTTTTTATGACGATCACCAAGCGCACTTGCTATTCATATCAGAGCTTCTTGTCAACTTTTTGATAGTTGAAACCTCATAATCGTTTTGCCCTTTAGCTGAAGATGTCGAGTCCTTCCCCTTAGGGAGGTAGCTTCCACCCACCCCCTTCTAAAGCCAACGTGACTACTGTCGATTATATAAATGTCTTTTAAGTGTTTACTAGAAGCTGTCTTGTGATGTGCCAAATGCCAGTAAAATGTATTGATACCTTTAGGAAACTTTCTTGCTCCTTGCCTGTGAAAGTCATCAATGTTTCCCTTGTTTTTAGACCCATTGCAGCATCTTCCTCCAGGCTCAATTGGTGCGGTCCAAAGAACTTGAAAAACTCATCCAGCTTGTGGCTATTTTTGCTTCCACCCTACTTCTCCTTCTCCAAATACCCTGTTGAATTGATTCAATCATAATGATGGAATGACAGCCGTTTGTCTCTTAGTTCCTGCAGGGTGATTCAGACAGCTGTTGAGCTAATTTTTCTACCATGTATTTTGTACATCTTAATCATCAACACTGAAAAAAAATTCTGCTTATTAAGCCTTGTGAAGTGTTTTAAAGTTTGACTTTGGGTATAGAACTTAGATTGTATTTAGTAGCATTCAACAATATGCAAAGACTTGACCAGTGCATAAAATTCAGATTAAACTAAAACCCATTCTTTGCCTGTTTCAGGCATGGAATAACATAGAGACCTAGAATGGCTAGATCTTGGTCTTGGCTCCTGGTCTTGGCTCCTGGTCTTGGCCATGGTGCCCCTTCAAACGTTTTCCCATAGACTTTAAGATTGTCGAATGGAAGTGCCCTTTGCAAAATGAAAGTGACCTTGCCACTCAAAGGTGAAACTCCAGACCTGCTGCTATATAGATCACAATTGTTTCAAACACTGTCTGTTTTAGTAAGTATTTCTAGCCGACTATCATTCCATATATTATACATTTGTATATTCAGCTTCGTAATAAGTTTTTAAGTGTCAATCCTGATCATATTGTAACCTTAGTGTTGTGCCACTACTTCAGTTATCAAAACCATCTCAAATTTGTGGTATGTCCAACCAACAAGGCTTGAACTATTTAACTGTCAAGGTTGCTAGATTCAAAATGACCACATACTCCCCCGAGGGTATCTTTTACATTACCACATCAGGCCCCTTCTCCCCGACAAACCCTTCCACATGCATCTTGTTAATATTTGGAAGCTACGCTCCCAATGAGCTGGTCGCAGGAGTGTCGTAAAAATGTATATACAAGACACTTAAATCTCCCCCTGAGTAGTCATAAAGTGATGGTTGTCAGATGATGCATGTTGTCAGTTGATCTGACATCCAAAGAGAACCAATTTTCTAATCATATTTATCGTTCTCATGTTACATGCTGTTTCAGATTGAAAGTGTTCACTCATGTAACTTTCACAGAATCTTATAGAGCAACTATTAGAGCTACTACACCAAACTAGCCAATGTACTTATCCACACTGTTAACCAAAAAGACTTCCCTTGTATAAACTATATTCCTACTCATGAAGGATATGCAGTCGAGACAACATTTGTCACTGACTGTGATCTGTTTCCGTTCACCAGTTTGTTTGTACGTCCTTTTAAAAGTTTTATGCAGCACTGAGAAATTAGCTCAGGTTGTTTTCAAAGAGTGGATATTTTGTCATCCTCATCTTGTCCATCCTTACTTTGCTTTGATAACTATCATCGATATCAGATCCATCTCATAATGGTTAAAAGTCACTGTCTGTTGCCTCTCCTATCTTTCAAAGTAAACCTTTCCTCAAGAGTCAGGGTACACCGACTCACCCTTCAATTTCCTCTTCTGGTTTGAAACCGTAGTGAATCTTGTACCTTTTCTTCATCATCCCATCTCTCTCAAGACAAGATTAGATTCATCGTCTGTAATCCCTCCCCATAGAGGCACCCCACTCGTCAAATCTCTTCTCCTCTCCAACACATCATCACTTCAGTCTGCTCCTTCAGTCCCACTCTTCTTCCTCCTCATCATCATCCACACATCCTTTAAGTACTCTGTTTTTTTCCTTTCAATGTCTCTTCTTAGCCGGCAGCTACACTTTGTAAAACAGTGTCTTTGCTTCTTCTGACCACAAACTCCATAACAATAAAAAAGGTAGTCTCCCATTCAATACAACTCTGCATCGATACTTCATAACCACCAACTGCTTTTTGGATTACTGTATTAAGTTTTTCATTTCTGTTCCCTTGCCAACTTTGATGCAACACTTTCCTCAGTCATTCATGATCTTGATTCTCCTCTCCAGTGTATTACATCCTTAGCCAGTGGCAGATTTTACAACAACAACAAAACCAGTGGCCTTTGGATCATTATTAGTCTGCAGTTGCATTACTAAAGGAACAAATTTGGCAGCCCACCCCCCACTCCATCAACCCATGGGATTTCTCCATGATTAACCCCATTGCCTAAAAGTAAAACCCCTCTGTACTTTTAATTCAACCCCTTTTTATCATTAGCTACTTATGGGATGAGCTTAAAGTTTTCTCGCAAAATTTTGGTCAGCTTGTGTTTAAAATTCATCAAGGAGGAGGGGATGGATTCCCCCATCCCTACCTTGTTATTTCAAAATGAAAACATAAGTATTTATTCCACCGCCGCTCGTATCGCCGGCAGCTAATGTTAGGATTACAGTATTAAGGCTTCGCATTCTTCCTAAGTATATTTCCCCTACCTCCCTGCCCTCCATCGCCAAAGAAATGGTGTCCTGCTCAGCTTCAGTTTCCAGAGTATCGTCTTACAATGAAGACCATCTAAGAGCATCTGTGAGATGCGCCTTGTCAAATTTTCTCTGTTTCCTCAACTCTGCCATTGCTGTTAGCCCGGGAGTCACATTAGATTATTCACATCAAGCCCCGATGCCCAGCGCTGCAAGGAGCACCTGGCCGATGGAATTACGTATTCTCTGTGTGTGTCAGGAGGACAAGAATTCCCCTAAGTCAGATGAGCAGCTCAAATTTTCCTCCAGATTTCTATCCATGGTGGGGTCCTGATGTAATACCTCACCTTTAAAGGGAATGATTGCGGCCATGTAACATCCCTGATAACCAAATAATCCAATTATATTCAACTTTACATCCAAACTAAGACTCCACATATTTGACTTCTTGAAGGTGCCCTTTCCAGGCAGTCTTTAGTTGTTTGCACTTTGTGGTATTTCCTTGGTTGCTATGTTTTGACTATCTTTTGGTGTGAAGTGGACAACAGAGTTATATTATAGAAATAATAAATGTTTATGGGTGCAATTGGTGAGAAAATGAGGAATGTTGCATTGAATGAATACAAATGCTATTTCTATTGTTCAACAAATTTCTCTAATGCAAAACATTCATATTTTGTTTTTAGATCTTTCTCATTTGATTGGAGGATAAAACTAGAAGAGTAAGCAAACTGTACAAGATTGTATTCAGGGGTCCACTACCAGGGGTTTTTGTACTGCTGTGTAGGCCTATAAAGTGTGGTGTGGTCTAGTGTGCTATAGTTAAAAAGGATGGGACGAAAAAGCGTGATGAATAGTACCAAAAATGGATGCCATAAAATGCACAATTTATGATGTCGAGGCCAAATGTTTTCACTAATAAATGCCGTGTGACCTAAAATCCTCCAATCAAATGACAAGAATCTGCTTAGGTATTATGTAAGATGAAACCAGTGCTTGTAAACATCACCCAGAAATCCGTGTTTTTCTGTATTTTAAAGCATTAGTACTGAATGCGACTAATAATCATATTAAAAATACACCTCACAATAAAATTAACAATATTACATAATAAATAACAATACTATTATTGAAATGTGAATAATAATTCAAATTCACAGTTAAAACAATAACTTTATGGGGAAAAAATCAATGGAATCTTTAAACAGAATCACATAAACAGCAACCACATTTCTCATAAATATGTCAATTATGATATTTATTGCAGACCAGTTTGCATAGATCTCATACCCACTTCACACTAGAAAAAAACGTGTGGTATTTTTGTTTTCTTTGACAATAATAAAAATAACTGTTATTTAGTGTGATAGATAAAACAAGGAAGACAAAGGTAGCACTTAAAGACTTACTAATTAGATAAAAAATATGTTTTAAATGTAATTTTTTAATGTAAATAGTTTTGAAGTGCTACCACTGCCTTCCTTGTTTTCTTTGGAAATAAAACAAGGTCATCTCATTAGTTGACCATCCTACGTTGGCCATTCTCGAATCATGACAGGTCAATTAAATTATAATTGACTTTTATTTTGTGTCATGAAATGCTGATTCAACATAAAAATTTCACACATCACTCAACAAACTACTCAATGAATTATCCACACTTGAAAAGCAAAAAAAGGTAGTAAATTATGTGAAAAGGACAGTAACTGTTCTCAACATCCTGTGAATATTTTAAACATAAGGTATTAAGAAATGCAGCATCTGCATCCCCCTCGAAAATGTTGATGTGATGATAAACACTTCACGCATTGCCAGCGCATTACACATTCATTGCTCATCGACTATGTATATTTTATACACGCTGAGGTCACAGTTTGACAATTTACACTCATTATGAGTCAGCCATTGATATGTCGTGTGTACATCACGCAGCGCTTTGGCTCTCTCATGCCTGCATCAGATGGACACTGCTGGTGACTCTCAACTAATCAAGGATTTCTGGGAAATGCTGATTAATAATTAGTATGCAGCATTGGTTGTTTTTATTTATGGAAACTTATATGGTTAGGCTATTATCTTTTGAAATGATTTTCTAGAAAAATTTTCATAAATAGTTTTACTAAAGAAATTAATATTACAACATGTATGTATGATAAAATTTTGAAACTTGACTGTTTTATAGGCCTATGTTTGATGTGGCTGCGATGACCCCCCCCCCGACATATTATTTCAATATATTTCCGTGTAAATTTATATTCATCCATCCCTTCATTTATTTATTTATTCTTTCATCCACTCATTCAATAGAACATTTATTTTCATGCTCTCACAGAATTCCATATACAGTGATACAGAAAGCAAGTAAAATAACCAATAAATAGAAGAACATAAGACACAAATTGAAAGCAGAGTATGGAGGCTGATTGAGTCAGTCGAAACGTGTGTAAATTCAGCCCTTTGACATATAGACCAACAAAGAAATCTCAAATTAGATAACAAGACTTGGGAACAAAAGACAACAGACATATAGAGAGACCAACACAATCAGATGAAAAAAGACAGAAATATATCCTTCACATGTATACATATTTATCATCAAACTGAAAACAATTTGTTTGAGCCCTTAATTGCCATTAAGAACTACACACATTTTGCTGTGTTTTTCCCAGTTCAAGAGAAATATATATTTTTGGTAAATGCATAAAATTCATGGTCTTGTTTACACAGAAATCTTCTGGCCTATGGGTCACAGTGCTATAATCAGTTTTGTTGATCCCTTTGTTCAATATACCAGAAAGATATAATAAATAGTTATTTGTATAAAGGAAGAAAGAAACAATAGCTCAAAGAGAGGTAGCTCTGCATCCATAGAATGTGTTCCTGTTTTTTCCCCCTGAATGCAGAGATGTATGTATTTGTCATCAGCAACCATCCCTTTCTCCTCTACACACCGCTGTGACTTGCATCATCGCAGCGCCTCGTTGTGTTCAATTGGCACTATGATGGATAGCGGTGCTGCAGTTCCGTTCAATAATTCCCATTGAGTGTGACTACTTTACTATATTTGATTCGCTTTTAGAGGCAGTGGTACTCCAGCACCCTGTAAATTGTCTGTGATAGATAGGTACAGCAGTGTAGATGTTGACAAAAATGCTCCCATCTGGTTGCGAGGGGGTGGGGTATTTTTTTTTATAAAGACCACTTGCCATACATTACAAAGGATCCATATCATAACATCCCACCTCTCCTAGCTCACACATCTCTCTGGAATTGTAAAATTAATTTTGAAGGAAAAACAAAATCCCTTCTCTTCTCCCCTCTCATGAATACCAAAATCGTTTTAACTCTGTATTGTATTCCTTTATTTTAAGAAAACAGCACTTACACGATAATCAAATGAGAAACTTCTCTCCCTGCCTGTAACGTTTACATTGATATTTCCATATGAATATAATATTTTTGAAGAGTCACATTCGATCTGTACATCTGTCTTGTGTTTCAGAGGGCAGCCACGCTTGAAATTGAAATGGAAAGAATAAGAAAATTTAATTAGTAACCTTGGCAACAAGACATTAAAAAGATGCTTCCCAGTGTCCCATTGTATTACCCAGTCTAGCTCGTCATAATTTATGATTTTTCTTTCCTGACAATAGGAGCCTGTGGTCTAGCGAAAGAAATTCATTTATCATAATTTTGTCTGGGCATTTGGTATATCATGTCTGATCGTCATGTGCAAGCCTCCCGATGAGAGATTTATTGCATCCAGGGTAACTAGAGCTTCCTTATCGGGACAAATTCATGTCAGAACAATACTTAGAAATGCTACGCAAGAAGAAAATTGATTTTGGTTTTCCGATCTTGGGAACCTCAATCAGATTTTGCATTGAAACGAAATCGTTCAGGCTCTGATGTGGAATGTGTGTAATCTCCGCAGTCAGTAAGTTGGGCACCAACTATGAAGGTATAAATCTTCCAAAGCTTTGGAGGAAGGTACATCTGTTCTGAAGAGGAAATACCAGTAAGTTTAGGAAAGGTTGCCATTTCCTAAGCTTCATTGTTGTCTGTATAAAGAGAACACTCTTGAGCAGTAAGCATTTTGTCAGATAAACTACATGTAAAGACCTCTTTCACGACGTCATAAGCCCAAAACAGCGCCCTCACTGAGGTCAATGAAGACCTATCATTGAGAGTAGTGCGCAGCATGTACACACGCGTATGTTCCCATTGTTTGATCTCAGCCATGGCGGCCAAATGCAAGAGGTTTTTTAGAGACTGAAACTGCTTTAAGGATTCAAGTCAATTCCAAGGCCAGGGAGTTTACTTTAAGAAACCTCTTATTAAAAGTGTGTACAGTGAGTAAGAATGCCTCCTTATCCTTGCCCTATTCCGTCAAAGTCACTTATCAGATTTGGATGTTGTAACCAGGTCATGCATTGTTCCCCCCCCCCCCCCCCCCCCCCGTTCTCTTGAACTTAGTATTCCCTCAAAGGATGTATTCAGAGACACTCATCACACTGAATTTTCTACTGCTTACATTCCCTAGTCAGGATTGATGTACCCCTACATCTAATTTTTCTGCTTTGATTCCTTTTTCATTCCAAAAGTCATCCAAAAGAAAGATTTTAATTTCACGTCAAACGTCCCTGTATGTGGGCCAGTGCCCTTCTTTTATGATCCTCTTTCCTATTTTAAATGCACATTTCATGAAATGACATACGGCAGTCATAATAAATCTTGAGACGTTAATGGTTTATTAAGTCTCTCGGAGTCTGAGTCATCTTGACTTAAAGCCGGATCAGCGTGGTCATGTGGTCATGTATCAGCCGAGAAAACGGATCCTTCCTGGGTTTGAATATAGCTTTGTGTTATTCTTAGCACTCCCCGGGGAAAGCTTGGACAAACCCAACATGGGTCTCAATGCATAAACATGAAAGGAGTTGAATACTTATAACCACAAACTATCCCAACTGGGTTATACCTCTACCCTGGTTGAAACCCAAATCTCCCAATGAGAATAGGAATGGTTCCTGATCAGCGATTATGACACAGTCTGCCTTATTTGTTACCAAAACCCCAACTGGACTACTTTTGTTGTAATCGAAACCAAATGTACGAGGGACTTATCCAGGGTTCCCGATTAGACAATTCTTGTGGTAACACTAATTTCATTCATACAAATGTAAGCATAAGGCGAATCCATAAACAAAGCTTTATTTTCAATTTTTATGACCATGAACCATTGTTCAATATTTTCTTTGTCTGATTTTTTCTTCTTTGTCCAGATTGACAACATCGACAAATGTCTTCAGTGTCTGGCGGCTAAGGGTGTGAACACAGAGGGTCTTCTTGCCAAAGGTAACAGACTAATTGGGTCAATTGTGGTTCCTTACCTCAGCTTAACAGTCAGGATCTGGAAAAAGCGTGTTCCAATTATCGAAAATGGCTGAAAATTTCAAAGCAGGATGTGAAAATAATTTCAATACTTATTTTTTGAAATGCTAGTTGAAACGGTAGTTGAAACTGAGTGACTCAGTCAATTTTTGAAGCCCCCTCCCCCAAATTGTATCTTTGCCCCCTGCTTCCCCCCCTCCCCTCGATGAAAATGTCTGCTTATGCCACTGCCTCTGGCTACAACCCCTCCCCGTGACGGGTGCTTTAAAACATATTGTACACCCTCAATTAACATTTAGCATGGTTATTAGACCGTGTATAAACAAATTTGCTTAGAAATTAAACACAATTCATCGTCCCTTTAAGTACAAAAGAATCAATAACTATCAGGACAATGCCAGACTGTTTTCATGTTCTTTTAACCCACAGGCGCCAATGTTCAAAATCCTTTGTTCTCGTCTTTGTTCTCTCTACTGTAGCAAGGCATCCTGCTCCCGATTCTCGTACTTCACTAGGGATTTTTTTAATGCTATATTTTTCCTGTGACAATCTTATATTTGTTAATGAAATCATTAAGCTTTCTTTGAGATAAGATAGGTATGAACGTAGATTAGTTTTAGTTCAATTGCATCAGGAATCGTCATTTTGACAAAGGGTTCTCCCTGCATTTATGCTTATAGCCATTTTTTCTGCCAAATTTCAAATGTTTTTTTTTAATATTTTTTTTTAAAGAAATATACAATGGATTGACCTCAAAATGTATTTTTTATTTACTTTTATTTTTTGTTCTAAGGCAAAGCATTTTGAAAGGGTAGCCATTAGAAATCAGACGTCAAAACATTGCGACTGATCCTTCCTAAATTTGTCATACTTTGTGGAAGGAGAATAGTTGTTTATTGAAACAAATTCTCAAAGAGTGTTGAGATCATTTTGACGTTTTATAGAAACTGTTTGATTCAAGAACAGATGAAGGCAGCCCAATAAAATAGGGTCGTTCGAGGTCTTTTCATTGTCACAATTTTACCACTGCTAATATCCAATGTTATTAATTTTACTGGTCTGTATATTAAATGTTACAATGTGAATGGAAACCCGCAAAAGCAAGCTGGCCCACACCCATGACATTCTCATGTTCCATCTGGGTTGCTGTGTTTCTTGTTGTGCATCGATGCGCATGACGAGAGACGCAATTCACAACAGTTGGCCAAGCGATGTCTTTCAATGCGCCGTGTTATTAGTGCCAGTCAGTCCCGAGACAACAAACAGCCTGAATTGACTCTCCAGTACTGCGGTTGCCAAGGGAAGAAAAAAAATTGGTAAAGCTTCCATAGGCGAGGGTGATTAGATCACAGAAATGGCACAACAAGGCAATTTTGAGTAATTTAAATATGCCATTATGAGTGAAAAAATACCCTGGGAACTAGGGTTTAACATAATTGTGTCTGTAGGGAAACGCGGAAACAAGTTTTTCATCTTAGTTATTTGAATGATGGACTTGGTGCCTTCCTTCCCAAGAAAAAATATGTCCACATAAACACTTAATATTATAAATGAAAATTTTGTTTACAAAAACACAAATTTCCTAAGTGCTATTCCTGAATTAGACGCGGCGCCTTTGAAAACTATTTGATAAATTTATTGTAGTCCAGAGGATTGGACTGCATATTCTTCCATAAAAAGAAAAATAGTCAACCCACTGTTTATCAACAAAACCATTTCCTGGATTTGACTTGCTCTGGAGTCTCCAGCAGCATCTGTTCAGCTCATCTGGTTGGGTTTGGGAGACCGCATCATGTTAGTAATCGGCCCTCAGGAGTGATCAGTTAAGCTTGACTACACAGGATATCAGTAACGTGTGGCAAACCATGCAATTGCAAATCATCAACAGCAAAAAATGAACAAGCACAAAACTCTGCAGTTTACATCAATTTCATCATAACTCTAATCAGTCAATGTTAAAGAGGTATTACTTCTCCATTTATAAGGGAAATTAAAAAGGAAATGAACTGTTACAACAACAACGAAATTGGATTCAAATTCAATCACTTTTGCCTGGGCACATACCCCTGTCTGTGCATAATTGACATAGTTTCAAGTCAAGTGGATATTTAAAAAAAGTAGGGCATGGCAAATTTGTTCTAAAAATGGGTCCATGTAAATATTAGCCTAAAACCAGACACAACAAATAGCATTTAGCTGGGAGTCACTAACGGTTTTCTGTGTTCTGCAAATGTTCGTGCTTAAGAGGTTTTTAAAAATTTGAAAATTGGGCTCCATTTCAATGGGGGGACTAGGTTGTTCCTATGGTAAGCCTCATCAATAGCACCTTTACTTTTGGCTTAGTACCCCCAACACTCCAACCCTTAGAAAAGCTAATATTAAAAACCCAGGCTTGATTGAACCCTGATCTTGAAAGGCTTTTATAGTTTCAAATCAATCTCTTTCACAGCTGCTAAAGAGGGGGGGGGGGGAGCTGGCGGCAAAGTTTCTTTGTGAAAAAAATCTTCTCCATGCAAGCATTAAAAGAAGAGAAATCTTCAACCAAGACAACTGCTGTGATGTCATTTGTAACCTTTTGTAATTTGGGTTTCTCCGTCATCGCTGCTGAAAATAAACCTTCCTTGATGGAGGTACCATTTGAGGGAACCATGTGAGCTCACCGATGATGAGCTGAGCATAGTGTTGATTCAGTTGGAAGTCGAGCAATGTCTTAAAGATCAAGATTTGGTGTCTGTCTTCATGAGGAAGTCATTAGGGAAGACTCCTTGGTCTTTATGGGTGAAAGCTACTCATACTGTCACCCTAATGGCTTCAAGACATTGTGAAGATGAATCAGACGACACTTATTTATTTGGGTTTGTTTTTCTCAGTTCAAAATTGTCACTTCCATGCCACTGCAGGGCTCGAAATTAACACTGGACTGCAGGCTAGTAATTTTAGCCCTGGGCCAGTAAACTCACAGCCAGACAAGTCCAATCATCTTGTGCTTTTCAATTTAAGGACATTACTTCACTGTGTAATGTCTTTCATTAAAAAAAAAACAAGTTCAAATGTTGACTTTTCAGTCTGATAAATACATTTCAATTCTGTTGAGTATCAAAGCATAGTTGCCCAAAAGAAAAATAAGATAAATCTTCTCTTTATGCTTTTTAAAACAAAAACAGTGTAAGTGTTTAGGTACGCTTATATGTTTTACACACTGAACAAGTTTTATTTCCTTCTTTTTCTCAATTTGATTCTGGTTTTGTAAACAAAATTCTGGTCCAGTAAATATTTAGAGTAACAAGCTCTGCGGTCCTGTAGATAATTCACCCCTCCCCCCCCAATTCAAGCACTGACCATGTTTAAAAAGAGTAAATTATGCAAACATGCATTTCTATTCTCTTTGCTTTTTCTTTTTAAAAGTGCTTTGGGTTTATGCTTTAGGCCTAAGTCACTTTATAAGTTCTTTTTATTAGTATATCAAGAATTTTACATGAGAACGAAAAACAATTTGTTGCAGTTTTGATGAACTACTGAAATCAAAATATAATAGTAATAATATTGAAACAATATTCCAGCTTGCGTAGGAAAGTCAGAATCTTTTAAAATGTACAAAACCACTCAAATTGCTTAGATTATTGACACCTTTCTAACCCCTTTTCCTGACCTACAATTCTGACCTTGCTTAAAGTTATAATGACCGTTAACCTCTCGCATTGCAGAAATAAAATTCACCTGGCATGATACTTGATGGTCTTTTGTTAAATAACATTTTGTTAACATGCTGTTATTCAGTTCTTAAAAAATCATGGCAAGATAATAGGCCACCAGAACATACCCTAATCTGTATGGAAACTATGCATCAATTTGAAAGTTTTAGGAAATAATCTAATAATCATCAAACTTCCCTTTTAATAAGCACAGCTTGGGAAATACTTTTTGGTGATGTTCCCCCCCCCCAATAAATCGAGAACCAATGACGGATATCCCGTGGGGGTTGACAACTGATGTTTGTGCCTGAGAATGATAAGACCAGTCTGAGGTCAAATATTACACCAGCATTTTTTGCTATATTCAGGAAGACAGATTTTCCATTGATTCAACCTACAAACTGATAGTTGTGATGTGAATTCAGCCCTGGAAGTTATTGTTGGAGGTGTATTCCGATGCTTTTGGTACTTTTCCCTTGCGGTTATTTAACATTTGTACTCATTTCTGGGTTTGCAACACTATTTCAGCTTACGTTTGTTCAGTGGGTGACTTTTCTAACGTGAGTGAAAACTTGAATCTCGATATTCTACGTCATCCTTGAAGCTGCCATATTTGAAATTTAGCAATTCTCAAGCTTGTGGTTATCTTTTCTTTTTCCTCCCAGATATCCGAGAGGGCAATTTGAAAGCTGTTCTCGGCCTTTTCTTCTCGCTGTCAAGATTTAAACAGCAACTGCAGCAACAACAACAGCAGCAGAAGCAGACAGCAGCAGGCAAGCAGCCATCTTCAACACACAAACAGACAGCAGCATCAACTCAACACAAAGTGCAATCTTCGACGCAATTACAACAAACAACTCAACGGCAGCAGCCCCAGAGGCAACTCGCTGCGCCAACAACTCAAGCGGGACAGAAACGGCAAACGGCGTCGTTATCACAGAAGCAATCGGGCAACTTGCAATCACAGGTATTGTCAAGAGAACACACATTTCAATTTGTCCATTTTGAAAAAACAATTCATGGAACTTTGTTGTGTTGGTATTAGTCACCAGTAACCACTTCAAGCTGCCTAAAAGACTTTTGTTACACAATGAGGTTATCCAAGGACCTTTTCCGACCCTCGGCTTGGACTCTGGCTCTGGCTTGGACTCCGGCCTCAATTTTTGGAGCAATGTATATTTTGCACGGTGTTTCCAACATCAAATGGGGCCTAGAGCCAAAGTGAAGGCGTTCAAAAAGCCCATAGCCAGTGTACTACCTCTGCAGCTTTCTCCCTTAAGAGTGGTCCACTGGCCAAATAATAGCTAAAACACCTGAGGACCAGTCAAAATTCTCTTCAATTGGTCCGGCTGGCTAGTTCAGTGTTGAAAAGAAACCCTATATTTGATATGAAATATGGACCAGTGAAAAAGCTGGTGGACTTCTGAAACAACAAGCTCAGTGGTCCTGCTGGCCAATCACTGAAAAAGTTAAGGGCAGACCCTATCTGGATTATTGTGCTGGTGTTCCACCAACTGAGCTAACTACTAGCCCGATGCTGGTGGTCTCCCTATTTTGTCAATATCTTTGTCCGGGGAAGGAGTGGGGTGATAGTCAGAAGTCGTACCGTATACTGCCATTAAGCCAGGGATCACGCCCAGTTTATGATACAGCCTGGGAAATGGCATTATAAGGGATGCAACTTTTCTTTTTAAATACCATTGTGCTAATTAAAAGGGAAGTTTGGTGATCACTGTATTTTTTCCTCATTAAGTCATCTCTTCTTGGATTTTTTATGTGTGTGACAACAGTCTTCATCAGGGCAACGTCAAGCGACACCCAAACCGCAAACCACACCCAGGTCAACATCCCAGGTCAGACCCCCAGCAAGCAAGTCTCCCTACAGCGCTGTACCCTCACCGTACCAGACGGGAGCCAAGGCGCAGGGTAAACCGGGTGGTCCAAGTACCCAGCTAGGTGCACAGCAACGCAAGGCAGGGGCATCAACGACGTCGCTTGCTTCATCAAGTAGGCATAGTTTTTCACATTTTAGAAAAAAAAGACGGTGCAATGATGGTTTTGGGGAAGGAATCCATTTTGCTGAAACTTTATATGATGGATATGCGAAACCTTTGATTTTCATAGAGCAAGGGTTTCTCTAAGATTGTGAATTTCAAGAGCCATTGTTGTACCATCTTGTTAACCATCCTAAAAGTGACCGGACTTCATTATGAAGGCTCACTTTGTCTTCTTTGTTCACAATTCAAGATGTCTGGTCAAATCATCAAAATTGACATTGCATTCATTTCAATAAAAACCAGCCAGTGGTGGAGGCGGTCAGCAATGCATCAATGTCATCTTAAGATTGATGCTAGTCATGGTTGGTATCTCCAGGTTTCTTAAATCACATATAAAATAGTAGGTCAGGCCAAGCCCATATTTCACAAAGCTTATTGGAGAGTCTTCAAGGTTGGCAGTCAGGCTTTCCACCTGGCACTTGGAGCAGAGGCAGTACTATTATAGCAAACAAAGGGACCTCCCTCACCCTCTTCCACAAGAAAAGGAAGAATTAGACACATTCTTCAGCCTATTCAGGCATCCACTCACGACAGAGTCAAAATCTACATATAATTTGATTTTCCTCTAATTTTAAAATACCGCTTATAAAAAAAGTATATTTTCAGCATCCCACCCCCCAACATGGATGGTCAATAACACCCCACCATCACAGACCCTATGTTTACTCTTGACCAAATAGCTTAATGCTCAACAAGTTAACATTGAGAAAAAAAAACCTCTCTGATGTTAACATTTCTGGCGACCTTTACTTTTGTCAATAATTATCAGAACGTTCTCGTTGTCAAGCATATTGCCTCCCTCTCTCAGTTTCATCAGGATGCCTCCAAGTGTAGGAAGGCATCGTGGGGGTAGATTAGACTCTAACCAGCTAAATTACAGATACATAAACAGGTTCCATGGAGGTGCAGAAATGCAAATACCTCTCTCTCATTGGATAATTGATTGCTGGATTAGCAACCACCGACTCTATACGCAATGCGGACATTTGATTTAACAAGCCGTGTGTGGCTCTGCATCCCGGGTGTGATTAGTGTGGGGTAACGGTGTGAATTAACACGGCTTGGTGTGAGTGTGGCTAACAATTTGACACCACCATTTTTTATTTTGCAGGGCTTGAGCGCTCAAGAGGTAAAGACACACATTTTAAGATTGCGATTTTTTGTCTTTCTTTTTATAACCAACTTTCATGAATCTGAATTTCCCCCCTTCATAGCATGCAGAGAGATTGATCATCCAAACTGTAACAGTCCACCAACTATGCATGAATTCTTATATATACCATAATACTATAACTGTCCATACTCAAATTCGTATTTATTTTGTAGAGTAATATAATCAGCTGCTTATTCAAAATCAACTTGGATCAAAGGCTGTGTTCATTGTTGGCTGTCTGTTATGCCATTTGACTTTTACAGAATCTAAACAGGATAGTTATTGTTAAGCAGTATGCACAACATTGGTAAGATTAAAAATAACTTACATGATGTAAAAATGGTGGTTACAAATCTCCCCTTGAAATATGTTTGCTTGAAAAGCTGTAGATTTTGAGTCCTAACCTGATGTTTGAAAACAATGAAACAATGGTGGCATTGTTTGGGATTTTTTATTTATTTATTTATTTTTTTTTTTTGGGGGGTGAGGGGTTTTTCCCTATTTTTTCTGTAAAATTCCAATGACTGATTGAGCTTAAACTTTAACAGGCTTGTTATTTCATGTAGATGTTGGGTCACCTGATGTTGGTACTGGTCTTTGACAGTTACCAATGTTGTCCATGTGCTTTTTAAGTAGAGTTGCCTCATATCAACAGTTTCCAGCTTCAAATATTACAGTAGCTATAGAGTTTCTAGACAGTGATCCTGTCATGATTTTCTCTTGTAAGTCATGAGGAAGCATTGTTAACACTGATCTTGGTGGAGTTGGGGTAGGGTTTGCAATTAGATGGGGCACTGCCTGCAATGCCTGCAAGATATATACCTTAAGTTTTTGGTTTCTACAAAAAACGAACAAAAAAAACACAATGAAGACCTGTAAATTTATGCGTCTGTGCACTGGTTACATTTTACAAAAGATTATCCAAGTATTTTTGGTGTTCATTTAGTCACATCCAAGCATGAATTCACTTGATCCATTTATTCCACTAATACTGTTCAAAACAGTCTGCAATACAGGCAGTCAAGTATT
>CM021531.1:11209875-11223304 GCA_010994315.2 Pisaster ochraceus
CCCTTCAAATCCCACCTCAGACCGGAGCATACTGACTGGGTTTTCAGTCCCAACCCGTTTTCCTCTCACATCTACAACTGAACATTTCCTCCCGTTTCCTATGTTTATCCTGTTGTTGGCACTTGCGCTGTTGGATGTGTGATGAAATCATTTTGAAAAGATACGATAAAACCTTTGGAGACAATTTCTGACAACTGAATAATAAAACAAATGCATCATTGCACTGTGGAAAAATGCTCTTTCGTTCCTTCAAGAGACATTGCATATAACATCATTTGCATTTACAGCATATAAACTCACATAGGTATCATTTTCCTCCACCAACACGCTACAGTAACACTTCTCAGTGTTTACCCAAACTCTTCATAATGCTGCCCTCAACTATGAATTGAAAGCCAAAGGTGGAGGTTATGTGCACTTTAGGCTCTTCAACTAATAGTCTTTATCCAATCCCATTACGTAGTCTTGGATGAATCCACCACTTTCGTAGATGGTGATTCTGTTTTTGAAAGTTACTAGACTTGACTGAGGTGTTTTTAAATGTTACATGAATTGATAAGAGAGGGTCTAATGCGTAATGATCATCGATGATGGTGGGTGAGCCTAAAAGTCAAGAACAATATGTTAGTGAAAGGAACTGCTCCTACAAGAGTTGAGGAAAATGTTGTATTTTGAAATCAATGTTTTGGGGCATGAGACTAAAATGTTCTTATTGCTGTAGCTAAGAAGAGGCCTGAAGAAACCTTGCAGCTAAGGAAGTACGATTTAACAGAGGGAAGTTAAATACCACTAAAATATATACTTAAGCTTGAGAAGGTTTCATTCCTGAAATGTCTAAGAATAAAATTTTCCTAGAATGGTGTTACCTTTAAAAATCTGCTAAATGTCACATCCTTATTTTGTAAGGTTTCTTCACGCTTCTTAGCTACAGCAACTTGGCTTTTAGGCCATCTGGGGTTTCATTACCAGAAATATTTAATATCCAAAAATAACAACCCATCTGAGAAATATACCGTTATATAAAACCCTATCCTTCTGATAACAGGAAACGATCATCCAGGCCCCCTCTTGGTGACTTCCTATTGATAGTTTCCATTGCAATTACAATTGTCACCAACCAATCGAAGCTACCCTGTAGCTAACGGCATCACAACCCGCCCCGGCCCTATTACACGTCTCTAGCTACCACTGACCTCTGGAGCCCTACACCCCTCCAGGCAACCCCTCCCAATGAGCGGCACATTTGAAAGAAGATATAAAAAGCCCCTCTTCTCCGGAGCCAGGTTTTTAGAGGGGAAAATCTGTAATCGGCTTAATTCCAACGGCCGTGGATGTGAGATAAAACAGAGTGTCAGTGGGTAGACGGAGATCGCTTGTTGTTTATCAGACTACAGTTGTGTAAGATTGTTGATGTACATTCGTTGTATTGTCATATCTCACTTAAAGGGAAGTTGCAGCAGCATGCTTGGAAAATAAACTATCTTGATCTCAATCTCACAGTGCTGTATAAAACTTGCAGGTGAAAAAGGAAACTATTCAACTACAGCACATGTTGGTTTATGTTGCTGGAAGCGAAAACGAAACTGATAAATCTTCAAAAAGGGCCTTGCACTGCAACCCATGGGCCCTGTTGTGTGGAGAGAACTCAGAAGGTGATGAGGAAGAATAGATAGTTTTTTGGGAAAACCCACGGCCATCAGGTAGGGAATGAAAGCCCAATCCACATGCAAGGCTGCAGTCTGGGATTCAAATCAGGGTCCACATCAAAAGTGAAAGGCAGGGAAGAAAGCACTAAGCCAACCTAATTGCATTTGAAATAATGTTGGTGGACAAAACATTCTGTTTTCTGATCTTATTCAGATACTTCTGATTCTGTTAGAGCATCAGCCACTAATCATAGTAATTTAACGAGAGTAGTTGTTGTCCATTCAATGCGTCCGATTATAATTTCCTCTTTACTGCACATAGATCTAGTTGAATCCTCAGTGTCTTATCTCTATTTCAAGATCAAATATATTGTGGGGGTTTTTTTTCTGGAAGAGTAGAACTTGTGCAATTATCCGTAATTGTTCCTTAACCTTCATCTCCAAGCTGAACTTGAATAGAAGCTATTTATTGCAACTAGGCCAATAAGGTATTCTGACTGACATATTGTGATCTTACAGAAGGAATGAGACCCTGACGTTTCCGAAATGGATAATTGGTTGTTGATGACGGGAGGGGAAACCTTCTGCATGTTATACATCCCTTTAAAAAGCAACTTTTCACCAGAATAAAAAGACGTAATGTTGTGATGGTTAAGGTATTGTGTGTCATACATTGTTGCTATAAAAACGATTTCTACCGATTGTTCTGGATCTTGTTGAAATGTACAAGAATATGTCCTTTTGCAATGAAGTTATGCATCAGTGTCGTTGGTAATCAAAGTATGCCCCTTAGTACCCTTGTGTGATTTCCCTCCACGGAAAATCGAAATTGGACAAATATCCGTCTAATTTGATAGCAGCCTGCTCTGAAATCATTCGGCATTGTTCTGTATTATTTAGGTTTAATAAATCCGCGATTGCAATTGGATTAAGAAGGTTGTCTGGCGTCAGGTTTCTGGAGACGCACGGGTGTCTTCTTTTTGGGGATCTAGGGAACGCTTGTCCACACAGCCATAGGCAGCATCTCGCGGCAAAATGTCTGCTGAATTGTAGAGTTTATCTTATCCGCTTGGATGATGAACTGTTAACATGTGGATTAAGAGCTGGCTGTTGTTGCAAGGATTGGAGGCGAGACAGGAATCAAATTGTTTGATGTTTGGGTGAACATTTTAAGTAGAACCCTTCCTCCATGGTAGAGTGCATAATTCAATCAGAAGGCAAAATACTTAGTAAAGAGGAAAAAACACCGTAGAGCTTCACAGAGAATTGTACAGTGAGATTACTGCACCTCTGAAAAAAAATTGTTGAGACAGATTTACAAAAGTTAAGAAAATTTCTGAAGTAGGAGAACTCCGTGTTCATAATGTTAAAGTCTCTTCACACACATTTCCCTCCATGAGTTGAGGATAAATTGGCCTTTGATCCAGATTAATAATGAGTTTATCAAGCAGTGGATTTCATGGAATTGTTTTAATAGTGTATAATTAAACCCTGGCATCTATTCCTAGATAAAGAAAACACAGGATGTAATCAATGCACACAGCTCCCATTGTTAACAACAAATTGCTCCTTGGGTCAATTTTAACTGTGGTTTGGTCATCCGATAGCCCCTTGCTGTGGCCATAGCTGTGGTCAAAGATTGGTCAAGGCATGATGTCTAGGGTTGCTGACCTGTGTGTGTGTGTGTGTTTCTGTAGTAAAAGTAATAGTATTGAGAAAATAAGTCAATATTATGGCATAAATGCCACTTATGGTTTGAAGCAAACAAATTAAACCCTTGAATACATAACTATTTCTGATATTTTGAAAGTAAACAAATCTGTCCAAACTGATGCCTCTTCCATCACTGAGACAAGCTACCATGTTGTAATCAAAAATCCATGTTTTAATCTTAGCGCCACGGAACTGTTAATATCTTGAACATGATAATGACAAGATTTAATAAACACCACCGATAATTAATTTTCCAGAAACTCATAATTTGGGCAGGACAGTTCATTATTACAGAGGGGGTTGACCATCTTCTCATCTTATGACTGGTAACCCAACCCCCCAGTGGACCCACCCCTGTGATTGGAATGGTGCGGGCCCACTGGCAGGGTGTCATTAGCCGAGCGCCAGGCATGCTGTGATTATACTGACTTCAAAAATTTCAGCGTTCTCATCATCGTGGACGGCCGGCTTGCCTTGCCGGCCTATGGAGGGATATAATATTGTCTGATAATATTGCCCATAGCACTGGTGGTACTTCCATCACGGCTGCTTAGTGCACTGTGCACTTTCTATATAGTCATTCCAATCTCACATGCTTGACTACATCGATCGTAAGATGCCATAGCGAGTCGATTGCCTTTCTTTGGATTTTTTTTACTGGTGAACAAAGACTCTGGACGTCTGTTGGATGGTGAGCTTCTTAATCAGTACATTTCTTAATTACAATTTCTACTTTTCAAAATAAATGAAGCAATTTGTCTAACTGCAGCCCAAGTTTACTGGTGTATAGCAGGTCAGTGATCTTAAGAGCATTTTTTAAGGTTAAAATCATAAATGTTCTTACTTTTAAAAAAGTGTAGCTAATTATCCTAATTAAGACTTATGATGACTTAATAAAGGTTTGAGTTTTTATATGACAAGTGACCAGTTGATTTAAAAGTAACCGATGAAGAACAAGTGTTTTTGTTTCAATCAACAACCACCATGTGCTGTCTGTGGCACAGCGGTGCAACTTGCCGGTAACCAGAGGACAATTGCTTTATTTTAAAGGTAGGGTCATCATTTGGTTTTTGTCAACGTAATGATTTATTTCAAAAACTATCAAGAAAGACACAGTAAAAGTCACCTGTAAAAGTTTTAGTTTAATACAGTGCCTACTTCAACTTGTTGAGAAATAGCAAATGACTGTCACAGTATTTTTTATTCAGAAGGTCAAATCCATCCACACTTTAGTGAGGTGACAGCGGGTACCAACCCCATATCCGTCCATTCAACAGGGCCGCATTCAACTGGACACCATGAAATTTCCAAAAGTTGGCTACAGTCGATCTTTGGAGATTCAATTTTTTGTGGACATACTTTATTGATTTCTAATCAATGGAGTCACTTCAGACAAAAGAATTTTGCAGGATGCTAACCACTATAACCATCTTTATAACAAGTAGGCTTTCGGATAAAAACTACACAATTTCTTTTTCGGGATCAGTACCAAAGTATGACTCTACCTTAAAGCGTTCACTGAATAAATCAACACTCCAGAACTCATACCTGTGAACCATGGACAGGAATTTGTATACAAACTGAGGAAAACACTCACCAAGGACAAGATTTCTTCGCCAGAGGATAACTGTTATTTTTTTCCTGGTGAATTGGCTCGTCATCTTTCAAGGGCAGGAAAACACATCAAGCATTATTCCCGTTCTCAAATTCCTTGTCAATCTTTGCAGGTGATGGTGAGAGGCGTCTTGCGTTCTTGTAAATCAGAACCAGGGATGCTGTCCTCATATCTTTTCTTTCTTGATTTGTCATGAATACTTAGGAAGAATCTCCTGGAATGTCAGCTGTGTGACCCAGTTCATAATATTGTAAAATATGGTTGACCTGAAAAGTTAACGAGAAGAATGTTATCTACCCTGTTCGGAAGTCAAGACTTAATATATGCGCATGTTTGTCGGTAGCGCACTATTTTTTACTGCCTCATCCTCCAAGGCTGGTTTAGATTCGTCTGTAATTCTGTCCAGTTCAAAAGGTTCTGTTGCTCATCTTGATTCCAGGAGAGTTTAAACAAGCAGGAGATTTCTACATTTATATTGACCATGCCATCCCATATTTTTAATTGCGCTTTTTCCGTTCTCATCTTTCCATCTTTTGACCTTGATGGATTGATGATCATACCGGTTTGTCCGTTGTCCAGGTCCAGTGTGTGCCTTCAATTAAGTAAATTGACTTGCTTCATTGAGTCAACATCATATCAAATAGAGCAACCAGGGCTCTCATCTTATTCCAAGATGTGTTTTTTTTCTATCTCTTGATGATGTTCTCTCCCTGATGTCTTGGAGAGACAGCCTGGAGTATTGAAACACTCCATAAAACCATGCTTTATTTTACCCCTTTCTGGCTTGACATAAATCAAATTCTTGTGAGCCTGAGCAGATAAACTTCTGTGTTCCATCAAAAAAAATTCTTATATGTAAGCTTCTGAGGGGACATGTTTTCATCCCAAACATCCTTAGATAATAATCAAATCATTACGGGGGTATTCAGAAGAAGTTTGAAATCATTTTGGAAGTGTTTGCTTTTAATTTTGACACCAGTCAGTTCCTTGGTGAGATTATGACGAAGGAGATGTAGATTCTGTCTCAATCCAAGCAGAAGCTTCAAGCATTTGCCGCCCTTCTCTCAACACCTCTCATCTTCCTTCCTACTTAATCCCGCTTTAAAAATCTTCACGGCGTATTACCTTCAGAAATAATCCAGCCAGCGTGATGTGAATGCGATATAAGATAAATTTGTCACACGAATTTAATGATGAAGTTAAAGATGCATTTTTTTCTTCAGAGAGCAAACACGCTTTGATTGGTTTTTGGGAGGAAAGAGATGTGTTGCGGTGTATTTGAGAGAGTTGTCATCTCTTTTATAAGTTGAGAAATTGTATGACTTGGGTTAACTTGTTTGTTCTCTGTATATAAGTCTCCCACTCAGAAATAACCTCAGACTTACAAGAGATCATTGGTATATGTGGAACATAATTCTGGCCTGAGTCCTCCAGCAAAAAGGATCATCAAAATAATCATTGAAAAGACTTTGGTCGGCTGTGGCCTCTGTTGCCCTTGTCTTGGCCTTGGTGCCCTTTTGAAAAGTTTCCTTATACTTTAAGATTTTAAAGTAGAAGTGCTGTTTGCAACAGTGAAATAGGGAATTGTCCTTTCAAAAATGAAATGGCAGGCCAGTTATTTCATCCAATCACTTTCAAGCAGACTTATCATTTTGCGTAGCTCCTCCCACCACAAAATCCTATCAAATCATTGGCCACAAACTCTATTGCTCTATGCTCTGGTCAACACCATGATAACTTTAACCGACATCCTGCCATACTTTTTGGCCGAACGGTCAAACTATGGTCTAACCATTGTAACTAGTACGGTCAGTTGGAGATATTGATCCTTGTTGCTTAACACTAAGCAATTACCGCTTGCTTGAGGCTCAATCAGATTTCCATTAAGAGCTGGGGGGGGGGTGCTACAAGTCAACTGCATGTTACATTTAAGGCTGTGTCGGAATTGGCGGATGCGACTACGGCTGGGGCTGTTGGTAAGTGTGTTACTATGGGCATCCTATGCTTTGATGCTTGTTCACATGACGATCAAGTCGCAGCTGCTAATTTGGACATGGCCATAGACTATTTAATAAGCAAATATTCAAAAAGCTGCCTTAAGCAATAAGGAAGGGCTATAACAATTTTGGCTGATAATACTTTACACTTCTTGCCGATCAGTATTACTGGACACTTTTGTTGTCCTTTTCCATAAATCCTTTAAGTTTTACTTCTCATAATCAGGACATTACCAGACAGAAATGTTTTCTTTACCAATGTGTTTTCTTTTAGCTTAGCACTTTAGCAGTAACTTAAGAGAAACCAGTCACAGACAATGTACATTTGTTCAACATCAATGCATTTTGGTTGATAACTTCAGTATGCTAAGCAAAAAGTGCTCTTTTACTAAGCAGACTTTTGAAATTGCCCCTGTATCTTTAAAGGCATTTTTTATTTATTTTTTTTTTCAATTGCTAAACCTTCTCTTTAAGCTATAAATTGTGTCCAGGGACTCCTTCCAATCTATCCCATCAGTCTTCCGCTCCCCCTAAGTAAAGTAACAATTAGAAGGTCAGCGATGCAGAAACTGTAAATTGAATAATTGTCCAGCATTATGGGAAAGGAAATCGGAGACCATCATGATCCATTATTGCATCACTGGTCAGCAGATGTTTGTGGATATTCTCTCTTTTTTTAATTTGATAATTTTGTAAAGCAGATTGTAGTTTTTATCTGTTTTTTAAAATGCGATGCCAATTTGTCAAGGAAGAGTGGCCTGTCATGGTTACACTGTTTCAGTCAAAATTAAATTTCTTCTCACCAATGACTTTTTGCTGTTGTAATTTTCATGCTGAATTTATTGTCAGCCATTGATGTTTAAAATTGACTACTTTCAAGTTTCATTTTGTGATGCCTTCAGTTGCCCACATAATGACTTCATATTGGGGGATTTATCAATCTCTGTTACAAAACTGTTTTCTTAAACCTGTATTTGAAAAACAAGCAAGTGTTTGAAGAAAAAACTTGGCCAAGCAAATCAAGCTCTCCTCTCCTCATTGAAATGGATCAGGGCTAAAAAGTTGAAATGAGCATCGGAGCGGCGGTTGTTGTACGATGTCTTTGCAATTATAATGATCTTGTTCATCATCTTCCTCTGCCTCAAACATCAATAACATCGTCTTATTGCACCTGAAGAGGCAATCCTTCATATTAATAAAGCCGGTAAGAAATGTCCTCTGGATGACACGGTGGTTGCTGTACGTGTCTCAGCTCTCGGCTTGGAAGACAGCAGATTAAAGGGGTGCTACCGTGAGCATGGGATTTAAAGGTGTGATCCAGTTTCAATGAGCGGCGTTTTTAAGGTGGAACTGCATTATTTGTTTTGTTGTAGATTCAAGAAAGGAAGACCATAGTGCAGGTGTCTGAAAGCAGTGTCCCTACTTTTTTGTTTCCCATAACACGTCAGACTATCTTTGAAGAAAAGAAATAGCAGTTGTGAAACTGAGCTTGCTCACTCAGAGTCCATTGCCTTGGCTGGAAATTATGTATTTTAATAACATGGTTTGGCGATTTTCTTTCTTGACAGATATTTAAAGCTGTTTGTCGAAACTGAAAGATTTCATTTCATGAAATTGCCCAAATCATGAATTCGTGGTAAAGGTAATTTTGAAGAAATGTCAAGACCAATGCTTAGGCAGCACCCCTGGTGGTGTAGACACCCCTCACTGCGAAGTTAACCCTAGCGGGGGCTGTTCACTTTTAAAATAGTTAACTCAATCTGGGAAACCGATTGTTCCCTCTTAACTCGTCTAAATTGAGCTTGAATTTGCAAGTTGAATCACGACTAAGTAAGAAACAGCAGGATGGTTAGATTATCTGATGTGATAAAGTTACACACCCAACACTGACCCCAGCATTTCCCTGTATCGGCCTAGTGTGACAACGTGATTAGAAATTAATATATCGTCTGTAAATAGATTGTTTTTCTTAGAGGCAGCTCTGCTGGTAAATATTTAACTAGATGTCTTTAGTTATAGGCACAGGGAGACCTTTTTCATTTACTGCATGACATAACAGATTATTGAAAAATGCATACTTGGTAACTTTTGTTTCCTTCTCCTACCATCTTTTTTTTTGTGGTCGGGCTATAGACCCCTTGCATATGACATCACAAACTCAAACAGCGCCCTCACTGAGGTCAAAGAAGGAGAGTTGTGTGTGGAGCATACACAAGTGTGCATTTCCATTGTTTGAATTAGGCAATAGGGACGTTTGCAAAGGGTCTATTGGACGAAACAAGGGGATTGCTCTTTTGGATAGTGATTTAGTTGACTTTGATTTTTTTTTAGGCAACCCCTAGGATGAGCTGTGTTTTGTTTTTTTTGTTTTTTCTTTTTCCGGAGGGCGTTCTCTCTTTTTGGGGTCTGCTTTTTACTCTTAGTCTTCTGTATGTATTTGTAGTGTTTTTTTAAAGCCTGAGTGAATATACATTAACAAATACAAAAAAGGGACAATTCTGACCCTTCTTATCAAACCCAACTCTTGAGTGTGAAGAACTAAGTGGTTGTCCTTTCGACATCCAAATAAAGAACATCAAGCACATCAAGATAGATTGAACTATTATACAGAATAAATTTTGCAGCCAACCGGCTAAATTGAAGTGATTTAAAAACATTGAAAGGGAGAGACACGTAACATATAATTTCTGAAAGAAAAACAAACCGCGGAGAGGTTTCAGTAAACAGCCAAATCAATTAAGAAAAAGTGCATTTTGTTTGGTCAAGTATTATCTACAAGATTTTGTTTTTGTATAACTGGGAGACTAAGATCGCCGGCTGCACTTGTAGTTCAGGTTCTTGCGCTTAATGTCATGTTATCTACGCTTCGCGCAGAGCTCACAAGACCATGAAGTGACGTTCGGACGACACGATTCAGCCCCATGATCCCCCCGGATGAAATTTTTTCGTGTCTTTGTCTCGCGTGTAATTTCCGAGGAAGCGAATCCCTGTAGGGGAAGAGTCCATGCTGACTTCGCTCATTATTAAAGGCCTCGTTTATGAAGCCTGACGTTGCGGGACGTTGTCTCCCATCTGGGGATGTGAACTCTCAACTCAAACGTAAATAGAATGCAGTGAGGGAGTAGAAGGCATTCATTATGTACCAAGGCAGAGGAAATTACTTTTTAACTAGGTAGCTCACCACCAGGGTAATATCTAAGAAGAATGGGGAATTTGAGAATTAGGACGGGGCTTGTTTGAGTGTGTGTATTTTCGGAAGTTGATCACAACGTGCATTTTTTTGTTATAGCCAGACCTTATTGCAGATCATATTACGTCAACAGAAATGATACAATCAAGAGAGGAGGGGGCAGAGATTGGATCATTTTGTTTTGACTGTCATAGATTGCTCATACAGGTTGGATTGGTGTTGTTGTTTTATCCCAGAACAAATAAAATCACGAACCAGCTGTCTTTCCAGCTCGGACATCATCCATCAAGATGAAACAAAGTTGTCTTTTATTAGTCTGGAAAAAGATTACCCTTTCAATAAAATAGATTAATGAGTTAGAGCATGTATAAGCACTCAGGGCTCAACTTGTTTCGCAAACAAAATTTGTATATTTTTACGCGAATAAAATATTCATTAATAAGTTGTTTTTATCTCAGTGCAGCACTCGATTATCAATTCAATCATTCTCAAGCTACACAAGGATACATCTTTATAGCTTGGTCAGTGTAATCCTTAACAAATACAAATCTATTTACGTCTTCTGATAAGCTTTTCTCAATATAATCAAATCTAAATTCCAGTTTGAGCCATCCATGTCATATTTAATAATGTACTTTTTAATTTAATTTCCTAACCAGCGCCCAGTCTCAAATTCATGATCACGGGTCGAGTCTGTTTTGATCGTAGCATTGGAGTAATGTGATGGATTTTCCTGAAGAATGCACTGTGGTAAAACTGTCTGGCTGCACTTTTAGCTGTTGATTGAAGTGGAATCTGTATAGAAAGCCTTGATTAGCTACAGAGGGGTCACTTGTAGAGGTCAAGTTCACACAGTAGGTTGGAGAATTATAGTTGTGGTGTGGTGATCTTCTTTCCTTTTTTTCCCTTTTTGTTGTTGTTGTTGACCTTTCCGATTGACATTTTACCTAAGACTTCTTACCTATTTCTTTTTGCCTACTACATTTGGAAATGTACAACACTTTAAAAGCACAACCCAGTTTTTGTTGTGCAGGAGGATTTGTTTTTGGAATGAGTATATTGCGATGGAATTTAGGAATTCGTACTTAATTCAAACAGGTGTAAATTATGTAAATCCTTTAAAAAAAACCTGAGATAAAGAAACAATACTTTGAAATAATTTATTTAAAGTTCAAACAAATTTTGATTTGAATTACCCATGCTTACTTTATTTGTGATTATCTTATTATGACAAATCCATCCAGGCTTTTCTTTCGCTCCCTAAAATTTTTTTTTTTTTCCGCTCTTTGGAGAACTCTCAAGGAGAGACTAAACTTGATGAGTTTGAGAATTAGAAGTAAAAGTTACATTTATATGTGCCGAAGGTATAAGGTAATAAGAGATAAGGTTTATGGGGCATGTTGCCTTCTGATTGGGAGCTTTAGGCTATAAAAAGCATTTGTTTTGAAATGAGTATGGTTGGAAAGATATTTTAAAAGTAGAATATAAGGATTCACATAAGTATTTCTTGAAAGTGTGTGTGGTTTTTTTTTCATGACAGAACACTGTCCACTATTTTGTAGAATCAAATTTTTGACTCCACAAATTGGCAGACCATATGTTCCGCTGGTTGTATTTCACGAGGCAAATTTATGTTTTTTGAATCACTACTCAAAAATTACAGCACACTAAAAGTGTTCTTTAATGCTTGAACAACTCTTAAAAAGGATAAGGAGTAATTCCAAGTGGCAACATTTTGAGAGATTGAAGGCCACCTGTAAGGTTTCAAGCCCAGCTGCTAATCAAAACTTCCCATGTGGCTGTTTACAGTGTACCCATCAAACATACTCTGATATGGGATCAAATAAATCAAGAACAATAACTGGCTGATAACACTTTAACTACCTTCTTTAAGTGTGAAGTTTAGCCACCCTCTTTTTTACATCAAAACATCTCGTTTGTGACCCCTTCCACAATCCCAACAAATTATAAATCTCCCCTGGTGGGTTGTAAGTCTTTCCTCTGAAGAAGGTGAAGGTTCCCAACTTATTATTGAGGTCAAGAAAGGTCATTTAGTAGGTTTTTTTAATAATGTAAACTAAAGATGATCCTGTGCAGTGGTGGTTTGCTTTCCGGGGCCAACTTCATAGCACTGCTTAACAGTAAGCACATTTTCGTGCTAACTATAGCAGAAAAATTGCTTATTTGAGCATAAGCGTATTTCACAGGTTAGCAGGAAAATTTGGCGGCCAGCTTGAGCATTCACCATGAGTTTGTTACATCATTCACTTTCATACAGTGAGTAAGCACTGGAAAGTTAGTATGCCTTTTTGTGTGCTTACGGTTAGCAACGCTGTAAAATGGAAACTCACACAGTAAGCACAAATCGGCTGTTAAGCAGCTCTATGAAATAGGTCCCGGAATTCAATAGGATTAGTGAGGCACTGGTATTATTTGAAGGAGAAAAAATACCCTGATGTTTTATTTGAAGATGACCCAATTGTTCAAATGTTAGGTACAAGTTTCAATCACTCCAGACTATAGCAAAACATCTGACCATGATCTGTCAGACTAATAGTTCTTGTTGTTTTTCTTTCCCTTGTGGGTCTTAAAGGCTTTGTAAATATTTCTTGAACTAGAGAGTGATAAAAGAAATTCCTGTCCAATTTCATACCTGCTCTTTTGAATTGGTCTTCCATATGGGGACAGGCTCAGCTTTTGAAGGTCACGTCCGCACCTACGCCAAGAAACCACTGAGGTCTCCGGTAGAATTATGAAAATATGTTCAGAGTATAAACAATTGGTGCTCTGTGATATCACCTATACCTCCTGCAGTGGGTTGTGGTCTAGCTCCAAGGAAGTAGTGGTGATGGACCTGAGGTCGGAGGTCATGGCAATGGCAGGGTCAGGGGTCACACTGATGGGCTTGATGAGTTTTCACATTAAACCACAGCTCTCGATACAGGATGTGTAGGACATTGATGCCAAAAGTAATGGAGTCCACAGACCAACAGTTTAAATTACAACAACTTGAAGCAGATGCTCAAAGTTAAAGTTCAGTTCAGTTCAGTTCCAGTTACTTAGATTCTGTCCACAGAAACTTGAAGGTATGTTTAGGTTTCGTTCACATACCTTCCGCGATTGATAACTCTGTAAAAAATATATCTGAATGCTTATTATAACAAAATATTCCTTCATTATTTGTGAAGATGTAGCAAACAAGTTTGCTAGCATATAACTTGTTTATTTGTTAACTTCTTTTATCTAATGAAAGGTTTTCAGTTCTCGG
>CM021531.1:11228465-11244450 GCA_010994315.2 Pisaster ochraceus
GTGAGACATCAACAGAGAATGTGATCCTTGGCGTTTCTTAAGGCTCCACAGTATACAATCACAATCTTTAAAGGGAAATTGGGGCTTTTGAAGAGTGCATTTATTCAACACAGTCTTGTTTTCATATACACAGGGGAAATATCTGCAGTGTTGGTTACACTAGCTTGTGAAATAGTAAAACTCTGAAGAGAAAATATATTTTGCGGACCTCTCTCTCTCTCTTTCTCTCATAAACCTCTACAACAACAAAATTGAAATGGTTAGAAATCTTTAAAGTCCTTCATAATGAACGTGCTCAGTTGGAATTCAAGTGAATGAAGTAAACAAAAGTCAAAGTCTGTTTTTGTGCGATAAAATGTGTTTTTTTTTCTTCTCCTTTCAGCAGCGTTTTAGTACCTTTTTTGAGTTCCAGTTCAGTTGATAATATTGTTGTACAATAATAATATAATCCTTTGTTGACACAATGGTTGTACTTTGCGACAAAAAAGTTGTTTATTAGTTTAGTTTTGCTGTGGTCCAAGCTTGACCTTTTGAAGAGTACTCATCCAGACTGATTGGTACAGAATTGGACTGTTGAGGTTTATTTGGAGAGTTGGAACTCAATTCAAGAAACTTTCCCGAAATAAAACCTTGTCAAAAGTTGCCCTCACTGTATTTAGTTGTGTACTGTTGTGAGTTCTGTTAATAGTAAAATCCATATTAGAATTTCACTGAGGATAACTTTATTTTATTGTGGCCTCCATGTTCATATTGCAGTTTGTGATTCATCAGATATTCTGTTATAGGGTTGGGAATGGTTGATGTCACCTGAAAGGAAAGTTTTGATGTTCTTTAAAAGTGTGCTTCAAACCTTGACTCTCCTGTGCCTGGACCTTCTTCCAGCGTACAAATAACTTTTTGTCCCAGTACATGCAGTAACAGAAGGTTGTAAGCAATCAAATGGGTCCTGACAAAAAAAAGGCTATTCTGTCGCATTTTTGTTGCTAGATTTACCCCACTAACCAATGTTTTCCCATTCCTATGTAGAATTAAACCCTCCTATAATGACTTAAGAATGTCACGCTCAGTTTTCTTCAAACACATTAATGCACAATAATTGCTTACGCCATTTCCAGTAGACTTTTAGTATGTCCTTCTTTCCAGGCACACTATGAAGAGGTTGTGCTGTGTATGCAATAGTAGTGACTACCTGCACTTTACTACATTCACAGATTTACACGTTACTCCTCTTCGCTAACTGGAGGGCATTCTGGTTTGAACATTAAGTTCCTGGTAATCTTTGACCTTACATTAGTCAGTCAGCGCTTACGGCCGATTACCAACCATTTAAATTCACAAAAAGTGCAAGCAAAGTGACACTGAGATTTTTTTCATTGTGCATTCTTCAAAAGATGAAGATGTGTTTGTGGTGCTGTCATAATGTGAATAAGGAGCGTCAAACCTCGCATAATGACCACATGCTGGTGCTTGAAATTCCCTTCTGCTACAGTTCAACCATTCAATGTCACTGGAAAACTAGCGCAGTTGTAGTCAGTCAGTCGCAATGTGTAAACCTTTCAACCCATGTCAAATTGACTGCAAAGTGATACCCACCTCACCCGCACACTTAAAAAAAAAAAAAACATACAAAAAAACCCCCAAAACACTCACACAAAGTTCAAAACAACAATCTTCCCTCGGCATCACAAATAAAAAAGTTTTTTAAAAACCGAAATCTGTTACACACGCTACCTACAGACAATTGGACTTGAAATCTTGTCTGAACCTGCGCAAGGAGAAGACAAAGACATATTAAATGCACTTGAATTACTACCTTGACAGACACAAAAACTTATCACACCCAACGGGCTGTCCTAGTGTCCGTGTAGACTTTCCAATGGTGAAATGAAAGAAAACTCAAACGGTTAGGACAGCATGGGTGTAGACGGTCATGCAGTGAAGTAGCAGTCACCGTCACAATAGCGACCAGGGCAACCCTTTATGTTTGGGGTGTCAAAATGGGGTAGGTACCTGTTACACGGGGGAAGTTTGGTTTTCTCATGCTTGCACATGTGAAAGTCAAGTGTGGATAGGTGGTAAGGTTGTAGTGCCCCTAGAGGTAACTCTAGTCTCTCAAGTACACTCAGGAGAGTTGGTTCTCGGTTGGTGTTAGCTTAGCTCATGAACAGAACTGAAGCTTTTGAGTATTGACTGAGATTTGTTTACCAGCTTTCCGGGATCTTCTTCAAGACATGGTTTCTCGTTCTGGACGAACCACAGAATAGAAAGCTCAGCGATCAACTCTCTTTTGAGTGTTTGATGTTGGCAAGTGTTGCATCGAAGCTCTCTAAGGATTTAGCGTTTTTTTTTAAGTGGTACACACTTGCTGGGTGTGTTATAAATAAGCAAAGGAGATTAGAATCTGCCGCTTGTTTACTGATTGTTCAGGTGTTTTCTGAGCTTTTAGCAGTGAATAAACTTTATCAAAAGTTTTGTTGAGACACGATTTGATCACTGCTTTCTGGAGGGTTCAAAGTTGTTGGAGAGTCTTCCAGCTGAGTTTTCAAAAGTATCTCTTCAAAAGACTTTAATTTTGGTGTTCTTTGTAAACTTCTCCGTTGTTATATTCCAACATCGAAATATAATTTGTTGGAAGTTATCTGAAATAACTAACGTTTGGAATAAGCTATCAAAATGACTCTGTACGTGAAAACACACTCACGGTCTTCAAGGCGGATACGCGGATCAGCATTTGTCGCGAGTGGTGAAGGAATACGATGGAAGAATTATGGATTTATGTATGCCAGGAGAGGGTAGGAAATTTACATTCTTGATAGATTGTTGCATAAGATATCTACATCAATATGAATTGAAATCATGTTTGAATGTTTTTTGAAAAGATTGTTAGAGGGACCTGAAAACTTAGTCATTTTATTCTTCAAGTTTCAACCAGTTGTCTTCGTTATAGAAACATAGTACCCTACCCGCCCCTCTTTCTCGTAGATTTTGATCCACTTATTTAATTTTTTATGAGAATAGTTGATAAACCGATTTTGTTTCAACTACCCATCTTGATTTTCTTTGAGGAACTGGGCTCAATTTCACTTAGCCATTTAAGCAGAAACTTCTGGCTAAAATAATTCTGCTTAGCAAAAATTAAGCAGAAGACCAGTTACAGGCAATACATGTGATAGGCTATTTTACCTGGTAATCTTAATAAGGTAATTTTTGCTACTTTTTGTGCTAAAGCAGTGCTATGAGACTGGGCCCTGCTCCTTTAGCCTTCACTTACATCAAGATGCTCAAGGGCATGCAACTTTTACAAACTTTCCCAACTATCAATAAGATAATCCAGTGTAACGATTCCTAATCGAGACAGATTAGGGATTGTTAAGACAGCCTGATTCTATTGAGATCAACATCTTAATCCTCAGTGATTCCCTAATCTCCAAAGACTTGGACAATACAGATGCTGAAAAGACACTTGAGTTTTACTGCATTCCATAATAACTTACTTTTGTCATAAATAGCCTTGTAGGTTTATAAGGAAGATACATTCTTGGCAATTTTTGTCTGGTTAGCTTAACTTCTGTGACCCTTGATCAAGGTAACTATATTCCCCCTGAGTCCTGACTACTTTGCTGTAAACAAATTCAGCTTCAGAAGTTTTACATTTTTTTGTATCAATCTATCCAGTATCCACTCACAATCGTGATTGCTCTTTTCAAATGGCCAGTTCAGTTTGAGTTTATTTCAAATGTCTGCATAGATTTGGTTATGAGAACAAATTACACGGAGGTACTACATTTCTCAAGTTTACCTGTTGTTTTTTAATGATATCAAGTAATAAACCACAAGGGCAACTGACTGGGTAAATTTTAATGCTGTAACAATGACACTACAGTTCACTGGAGAGTACTTGTAAAGTTTAAAATTGCTGTGGGCAACCAGGTTAAAAATGGTCACACAGTTAATCCATAGAGCTAATCATACCCACCCACCGTACAAATACCCGGGAACCTTTTTTGCACCCATTTCACAGGAGGTTGGCTATTCCCCCTTGATGTAGGGACCAGTTTTGGTACAACACTATAAAGGTAATTTTGTAATTAGTAGGTAGGGCCCTGTGGGTAGCTTGAATAATTGTTGGGTAAATTTTCTGATATTTTTATGGTGTCATTGCCTTGGCCGTTGATATTGTTTTGTTGAGTTTGTTGAGCGGATATCCGGAGGGCTTGGTTTTAAAACAGCTTTTGAGCTGAGTAGACCTTTTTTTGTAGTGAGGTGTCAGGGAAACTTGCCCTCAAGGGAGCTTTTCAACTGATGTGAAGTAATCAATCACAATATATCAACCATTGTACAACCCCATCATTAAATGATGTGTTCCGGTTGCCACCATCATTGCAACAAGCAAGGTCATGTTCCATTCGTCTTCCCAGGGGGATGTTGTTTACTCCACTTGTAGGGATTTTTTTGGTTTCATTATTTGGGATTGGATTGTAAAGCTGTAGTAAGTCAAAATTGAAAAAAAAATCTAAGTTGTTAGTCTGGTGGAATTTCAGGTATAACCTTGACTCCAGTGTGAGGCAGGGTACATATATAGTTAATACATAGTAGGTGGTTCACCAATTTAATAATAAGCAACAAATCAAATAGTTACATGTACAGTATATATGTCTCGCAAAAGTTTCAGCTCAGTTGAGTATGGAACCAGCATACAGTATTATGGAAATTTGAAATCAGCAATGATTAACCATGCATTTGAACCTTGGATATATTTGTTGCATTACAATTTACGGATAAGGGTGAAATCTCAAGCTCTCAGAGGAATGTATGATAAGCTGAACATTGGTTTAAAACCATCCGAGTTTAAGGTGATGCTGTTTTCCTGTACATGAACGATATCCAAGGAGAAATACTGCTGTTATAAGAGGTACATCTTTAACACTTTCTTGGACAGATTGGTGTGTGTCGTGGCCAAGCAGTCAAGCGCACTGGACTCGGGCTGTGGTGTTTTTATTCAGCGGGAGTGTGGGTTCGATTCCCGATCATGGCACCATTATTGATTTTTCCTTCGTATGGGACATAAAAGATTAGGTCACGCGTGTTGTGTAATGCATGTAAAAGAAACCAGTTGCACTTATTGCTAAGAGAAGGGGGTTTGCCCCATGTGTTTCTGGCAGTGGCTGCTAAATGCGCTGCAGCACCTTGTAAACCCGTATAAAGTCATACATAATTCGGTCTCATAATTCAAAAAGTTCAAAACCGGTCTTAAAAGTGTTTTTGTTTGTTCAAGCGCCTCAAGTACCTTGAGTTGATATGTGCATTTATTATGCTGTTGATGATTTGCTCTGCAGATATTCAAAAGGCAAAAGCACTAAGTAAACAGTAGTCTCCTTCGGATTCCCAATTAAGGAATAACGTCTTCATTCTGCAGAGAAGAGTTTGTTTTAGTTATTTCTGTGAATACATTGTTTGTTCGCGGATGAGTTGACAAGACTTTTTTCATTTGTTCTTTTCTTTTATTGAAAAAAAAAAGGGTGTGGGATTGTTGAGGTTGGATCCTTTTGCTGTTTGGGTGTTTGGGGTGCCTGAGGGAGATGATTGGGAAGAAACACTTGTCACTTGTTGATTTGCGGGCAGCAGTTTTGAGCCAGAGGCACTTCCATTGTATCTTGCTGGGTTTTCTTTTGCTCCTAACCAAAGAGGCCTCCTCCTGTGTCTAAGATAAATCATCGTTAGAATTCAGCCCCAAATCAATCGTTGGAGAATGTCAAGAGTCCACCAGAATCAAGGGAAAGATTTTCTGTGCCAATTTTGTAGATTGAAAAGCATCTGTTCAAGTGGGTTTCCTTGGGTTGATCAGCTATTTGTCCACAGTGAAGATTGTTTCAATGGGATCTCGGGTAAAAAGGGATCGTTGAAGCTTCTTGACCCTGACAAGCTGTCAAAAAGATTTGCTTTAAAAGGTCGCCATCAATCAATGTTTACAGATGAAATGTTTTCTTTCAGGCACCATCCAGATGTTGGAATCTGCAAAGAAAGAACCATCGGCATTTCTCTCTTTAACTTGTTTTGCAATAACATCCTCTCCCTGTGGGGTTAATGTCAAACGCTTTCCATTATTGAAATTTGTTGATGAAATGTAATCTTATTCATGACACATTCTTATGTTTCTTTTTTCTTACTTTGTTACAGTATTGATGACAGCAGTTCCATCAGCAGTGGGATAAGTGACACCATTGCTGAGATCAGCACAGACGACAACATCACTGGCTCTTCCGTCAGCTGCTCTTCCTCCCAGGCATCCTGCAATCTCCTCAGTAGGGACGGCATTAAGCGAGGGCGTGCTTCGTCTGATGACAGCCGCTCGCCAGGAAGCTCAGCGCGCAACTCTTGCGAATCAGCCAAGAACTTGGAGATATTCGGTGAAGGAGGGATACCCATCGAGCGAGGAAAATCTTCACCACAGAGACGGACTTTAGAAGATGTAAGAAGGAAGAATGGTGAGAATTCACCACGTAGGAGTGCTTTGAATAAAAGCATCCTAAAGGAGGCGTCTACTGGGCAGTCATCACCAAAGCGCAACGGAAGTGGGAAGAACGGAAAGGGGAGTAAGAGTGATCAGTCAAAGAGCAGAAAAACAAAGGGTGAGGAAAGTAAAGCAGAGCAGGGCAAGATGAGTGGTTACCCAGAGAGGGGGACATTGGCATCTCCAACAGGGAGAAGTGGCATCCCACCACCACCTCCGAGCTGGCAGCGCAGTCTTGATCGCATTCAGGTACGCCAGCAGCAGGCTGCACGACAAACTGATCCCAGTCTCTCCCCGAGCTTACCACGATCAAGAACTGGAGGGGTAAAGTACGAAAATGGCACGGGGACGCTCGATCGTAAGAACGGATCTCGACTGAGTCAGAGAAACACTGAAGAGCAGTTAAGTCCTAATGGGCCAGATTCAAGGAAAGCAGCAGCAGGACGATCCCAGGGTATGCAAAGTTTTGGGTTTAGGCGACCTGGAGGACCAGCTGCTTCCACGGCAGCTCCAGCTGGTGTTAAAACCTCCATTTCAACATCAAAGTCAGCCAATTTTAGATACCCAGGTAGCAACGGGAAAGGTGGACGAATGAGTGGATCACTCAGCGGATCAGAGTCAGCACCTGAGAGAGGTAGTATAAGAATGAAGGACGGACAACGTCACAAAGCAGGGCAGAAGATAAGTCCAACATCCCCTCCAGGTGGGAATGCCAAGGCAGATGTAAACGCAAATACAGATTTGAGAATGAACCATAAGAACCAGGAGAAGATGGGACAGCTCTCTCCAACAGGATCAGAAACAGGAAAGTCAAAGCTTGGTGGAAGCAAGTCTAGTTTGTCCTCAACACCCTCCATTAAGCAACTCTTTGGTCGGAAACCAGACGGTGTTAAGAATGCAGGGAACAAATCCCAGGATACTATTATCTCCAATCCTCATGCTACTTTAGCAAAACATGGTTCCTCACCTCCTCGTCATGGACCAACATCAACTCAATCCCAGTTTTCAGGTCCTATGAATGCATCACGAAGAGCTTCCACAAATATGGCATCAGACCTCTCCTTGTCCAAGACTCCATACTCGGATTCCTTACGCTACAGTGGTTACTTGAGTGATACGTGCAGCTATGCTGGAGCTAGGGATAGTGGATTGGGATCCTTGCATGCCGGTATGGTTGGTCCTTTTGCCCGTGCCAATATGCATCCGAGTTCACTCTCCACGCTGAACAGGTCAGAAAGTGGCAGCATGGAGTCCTTAGATTCGAACAACTCCAGCTCCATGTCTATGACGAGTCGTGCCACAAGTGAACGTTACGGCTTGACGTCCCCTTCTTCAAATGGACCCTCTCCACATCACAGCAGTAGAGGGCAGCCTGATAAGATGCTGAGTATTTCCCTTGCTGGGAAGGATGCTGAAGAGACAGCTTGGCTCCGTGCCAATGGCTACCCAAGCACAGTTGATGGAGCACCACCATTATCACCAGCCAGTTCCACGGCTTCCCAGCCAGTTGGGCAGTTCTTTGCTATCCCTGGCATGAACCATAGGTAAGATCAAGTTTAGAAACATGAGGCATAAAGAAGTTATCGGTATAACAGATCAAGATAACACCGTAGAGAAATATTTACATAGGTGGCAGCTCAGCTTATAGTTTGTTGAAAGAATGCCAAAGTCTTTCTCTTTGTGGTGTGAAGTAACTAACTAAAATTTATCATCCAAAGTCATAAATGATAACACTTGATGCAAAAACTTGTTGAAAACATTTGTATAATGGCTTGATTTTGTGTCACTGTATTGTTTGTCACTGTGTGTAGTTCTCATTGTGCTATTACCAATTGGATTTCCCATTTCTCGATTGGTAACCCTCCATTAGACCCAATGCTTGTAGCTGTCTTTGTAATTCTCGCCTGGTAATCCTTAGTAGTCTCATACTCCAGCGTGTAACTTCATGGCGTGCAAGGCACCAGGGATGCTGTAGAGAGCGTTGTTATTGGTAGTGAGTTGTGGCATGAAGCATGATCAGCCCCCGGAGCATGATGTTCTCGTTTTCTAGATTTTTGTCGTTATTGCATTGTGTGATGAACACTTTAGGTACAGGAATGGTTCTTTGTTTTAGCTGAATTTTGGATACAATGTTTCCCAAGGCCCAATTTAATGGCTCTGCTTACCATTTGTGAAAAGTAGGGGCTTATGGTTGCTGAAGAATCAGCGCCTTATTTTTCTATTTTCATACTTGAAATTTAGCCTTCTTTGCTAGCACATCTAGTGCAGAAACTTGGTGCTAACCCAGTAAGCGTAGAATCAAGACCTTAAATCACAGAATTTAGCAGTAGGCCGAGTCATGGAATTTGCCCCGGTCCAATTTCATAAGGCTGTTTGGTTTGTGGGTTTGTTGGGGTTGTTTGTTGGTTTTTTCCTTGGGGGGGGGGGGCTTATTATGGCAGAAAAAAATTCAATTGGTGCCTGCTCTCAAAGATGAAGTAACAAAAGTTTTATTTTTGTAATCAGAAAACTTGCATGTTTAGAATCTTGCATTCCAGCCTTGATTCAAGTAATGGTCACATATCTTATGTTTGCTTTGGTTTGCTTAAAACAAGCTTGTTTTGACAGCTTATTGTATGGATAATTTTAAGAGCAACTCAGCCCACTAAGCATGGAAAATTTCTGCTCAGCAGGAAAAGGTACCAGCTGAAACATAATGTGATTTGTGCTGTTTGTTTCTGGTTACCTGCTAGTTTTTTTGCTCGGCAAATAAATTTGTCAAGCGGCATTTGCTGCCGTAGGTTTCATGATCGTAGGTTGTAATGTTCTGTTACCTTCTCTCCACAGTAACAACTCGCCCATGGTGCGCTCTAACAGTATGTCTGCCAGCGCATACACACAGCCACCATTCACTAACCCCAGGATGCGCAACAACAGTGTTTCCCTGGATGAACGACAGAGGGCAGCATTGAGCATGGGAACCTTCTGTCGTGAGCAGGATGGAGAGCTGCACGGTTCTGCTTTGTCGCTTGTATCACAAGGCTCATCGTTGTATTCCATGGTACGAACAGTTTTCAAAATCATGGTGTAGGGCTTTAGGGTTTCGTAAGAGAAATGTACATTTAGACAGTCTTTCAGGGTTGCAGTTTTTGGGGAGAAGTTGTATATAAGTATCTTGTTTTGATTATTGTACCAGAGTTGCAAGCTCTCCCTGATTCTGGAGAAAGTTTGCTGAAAATAAACCTATCTTTCCATGTTCTGATGACCAAATTTGCAAATCTCCCTGATTATGGAAACTTTTACCCTATTATGTTGAATGTGACTCTTAATATCTCCCTGATTGCTGGACAAAATCTTCTTGATTGCAAGATGCAAATGATGTTAGCTCTGTTGTACTATCAGTCTATAGGGAAGGAGTAGCAAACATCTGTCAAACCACTCCTTCCAGAGAGATATAGAAAAAGTGGCTTCAAAAAGTCTTAGTAAATTGTTTCATGTTTCTCAAAAATCTACCATCTGGGTCGTTCCACTACATCACTCTTTACCCTCACTTGTTAAACTTCTGTGAAAAGAATTGAATCCAGGAATATTTAGGTTGATCAATTGCAACAACAAAAATGAGATGGTGTACTTCTCGGAAAATGATTTTGCTTACTTCAACATCTCTTGTCTTTTCTCAGTCTGGTGATGAAGGTAGTGTCTGAATTGAGCCATTTTTCAGCCATTTTATAAATTTGTGTCTCTTTTATTTTAGTCGGATGATAAAGGAATTGAGATCCGTCGCTTGAAACGAGAGCTGGACAGAGAACAAGAGCGAGTGGGCAACTTATCTAATCAGCTCCACACAAATGTAAGTCCACTTTCTAATTTACTTATAGAGTAGCAGGTGTTTATCCATGGAACAAAAGTTGATAAGAGAATAAATACAGCACCAGTTATCCTAACTCTACAAAAATCTTGCACCCAGAACAATGAAAAATCCACTTAATTCCAAGAAGATTGGTGTTGGAAATTTGAACAAAATCAGGATGATTTCAGAATGTTAGGGTGATGGAAACAAATACTTAGGTCATTACTTCTTCCATGAACAGATTGCTTTATGGTGTTCCCATTATATTTTTCAAGAAAAGGAAATTTTGAATCAATGCTGTTAAGAAAAAAGGGAACAACTTTTTCCCGTGCATTTTTTCTTGGCTGCATGAGCAACTTAATTGGTTCAAGTATAAAGGTGCAACATTTTTGAAAAGGATAAATCAAATAAAGTGGAGAATGGAGTGAATGTGAAACTGAATTTTGAGAGAGTAATTGTAAAATGTTCAGTGAGGGAACAAAGGATTCCGATAGAGAATGTTATTATCGACTGGAAATGTAGGGCAAGGAGTAAGAGGAAGTAACAGCGTTTGCAAAATGTTGCAAGGTCATCAAATTCACCAGAGACGTGAAATGCACGGAGCACTCACAGCAACATCTTTTTAGCCGGGAATCCTCATTCAACATCAGTTAAGTGCTATAGCGCCCTCTGCCATTGCTTAGTATCATCACAGTTGCCAACCGTGTCATTGGAAGTATTATACTGCCCTCTGTTGTTGCCTTGTGAAGAGAGGGAGACCTTTTCCCCCATTTCATTGGAATTCTTTGCATTGGTCTATGGTGTTTTTTCCCTTTTATCTTTGTTCTTTTTTCATCTTTTTGGATTTAATTACTTACAGGTACTGACATCTTAAAGAAAGTCATTTCATTAAGTAAAGATTTTATTTTATTTTTTTACCTCGATTGAAAAAAAGCAAATTTATATTTTGATGTAACAAGCATAAATTCTGTTCAAAGTAATTTTTTGCTGTAATAGAACATGATTGGAACTTCTTTTTTTTCTATGTTCGGGGGCTGCAAAGTCTGCTGGTCCTACAGAAAAGCATGGACAGTTTCATTGTTTTTGCTTGAAAAAAAAAGAGTATAATTTGTAATACAACTTCTTGTTCTTTGTCCTCACACAAAATTGTGTCTGGACACAAAAAAAGCAAGACCATCTGTCAAGATAGTGACACCCCTGGAGAAATAATTCCTGGAAAAAGCAAAAGCTGACTGGGAAAAAAATTGTCCATTAAGTTTTAAGTAAGGCCGAGTGAAAGCTTTATTTTCCCATTATGCAATATTTAATCATCAGGGGCTATTGATCCACCCCCAAAGTACATTCTGTCTGGCAGTTTAAGTGACGGATAATCCAGGACCAATGCAGTTGATCCATGCTCTAACTGGGACAGGTGTTTGCACTGGCTATAATTAATGGAGGGTTTCATTAATAATTCAGGCAAAATATCAGATAAGATCATACATGCATGAGGGTGAATAAATTGCTCATAGAGGTGTGTGGAGAGACCCGGGACCAAAAAGGTTACCTGACCAGCGGAGCGATGCTGAAAATCAGCTGCCAGAGACTGGACTTAATCCTGCAACCACAACTTGCCCAGTCATATTAATGGCAATCAGTTTATTTGTCCGTATGCGTCATATGGAAATGCTTTTAATTGCAAACTACACACTCAGGGATGTGGAAAAAGAATGAGTTTGTCTCATCCTATGTCCAGGGTTTCCTAATCTTTTAACCATTTCAGCAGTTGTCCCTGGAATATATTTGTGACTTCTCTTCAGTAAGAGTTTTTTCTTCTCATACTTCTTTGACTAGTAATGTGTTTATATGTAACTCAAAAGAAGTACCGTTACTTCTTATGTGCATCCTGTTCTTCCTTTGTTCAAAGCAGCTGTGACTGGAATAGTATTTTGTCTTTAACTACGGAATCATCAACCAAAATAATGGATCCCCAGGTTCTCTCACTCTGTTTTGTTTTTTTAATCAACTGCATAATCTTTTAATTATAGATCTTTAGTAAATGTCTCTGCGGAGACTAAGAGGTTTGTTTGTAGCGTCGTCCCTGGGACGAGCGATTCTTCTCGACCGCTGACAAATTAATTTCACACATGACAAATCTGAATCCAAGCTATCAGATTATAAGACGGGACGCTGGACCCGCACTTTCTCCCTCTAATTGAGTCAGGTTTTTTTTGCGCTTAATTTCAGTCGTTTTCATCCAGACGGTAAGATGATGCATAGCTTCTTCTTTTTTCTTTTTTTCCCGGGCTGGTTTGTTGATGTCCAACATTTATTTTGAAGATGGAGATTGTGGGATTGATTAGAAACAAAAGAATTCAGCTCATCTCAATTTCTGCACCTGCTGGTTTTCTTGTTTAATCATTAGTATCCCAACGGCATTGGTTCATACATGGAGCAGTGAACTATTTTCTTTCATGTTTAGAATTACATGGACAAACCCTCCATCAAGCAAACTCTTTGGTCGAAAACCAGAATGCAGGGAACAAGTCCCAGGATACCATTATCTCCAATCCTCATGCTGCATTAGCAAAACATGGTTCCCCACCTCCTCATCATCCACCAAATCCACTCAATCCCAGCTTTCAGTTCTCAATGAACACATCGCGAAGAGCTGCCACAAGTACGTCATCAGACCTATCCTTGTCCAATCCTATTCTTGTTAGAATTACATGGGAATTTAATTATTTGTTTTACTTTGTAATGTTTCTTTACCTGTAAATTGGTACAATCAGAAGTTATATCAATGAAAAAGAAAACTTTCAGTTTCGCTTCAGCTCTATGGTTTCCCACGTCACAGAACCAATCAATGACTTCACTTTGAGTCTCACCCAGCAGAGAACAATATTCTTCCCTCCCCTCATATCCAGATTTCATTTCCGTCTTCCATCGGATTGAAATCCGTGATGGACTCGCAACAAAATTACAGTGATAATCAAGTGTCTCCGCGGCGTGGCAACATTTTCCATCCCAAATTTAATCAGTCCTTTCCAGAAACCTCTAAGAAGCTAGACACCTTCCAAAGTGCCAACTTGTCTACCAGAAAATGCATTTTTCCTTTCAGACACCACCGCCCGTCCATGACACTTACCAAACACCCCCCCCCCCACCACTGCAAACAAAAAAATCAATGCATGTAAAGCGATACTTGGTGAAGATATTCGCAAACGTGGAAATGGATCAGTTTATCTTATTTTGAGTCTCATGGACCTTTGATGATTTAAAGTGCGAGCCGCCCTTTGCCATCATGCCTAATTTAACTTTCCAAGGAGCAGAGGAAAGAGATCTGCATTTGGTCAGATTCCCTTCTCACAAAGGAACGGGGATTTTTTTAAATTTTATTACATGTATTTGTTTGGGGAGAGGGGGGTTCTTTTACATTGCAAGTAGATTTCAGTAGATCGAATCGGAGTTCAATTCATCTGCCATAATTAATTCACCGATTGTTAGATAGGGCTGAGAGATACTGAGCATTTGTATATCTGGGTCAGTTAATGGTAATTGGACTGGTCAATATTTACAAGTATGAGCAGTGTTTCCTTCCACCCGTAGTTAAGCACGTCTACAGCGAGGCTCAGGTCTCTGTGGCAACAACTTTTGTTTGGCTGCAAACAAAGGGAATAACTTGGACACTTCTTTCCCATTAAAAAAAAACCAAGTACAAAGGCAAAATGATCCTCTCTAACCTTTTTGTAAGTAAATCCCATAGGACTTTATTCGAAGCAGTGTGACAAAAACACACATTCTCAAGAGACTATGGGCTGCCTTACAAATTATAAACTTTTGTGTAGATGCTTCATGATTAAACCAAGGAAAATTTCTTCTTCTTTTTTCTAATTTATTTATTCACTCATCTAATAAATGCCAACATCATAACTTTCAAGAATGAGGTTTGACATGCTAGACTTTGTTTTCCACTGTCTGCCTTTTCCCTCTGGAGAATCCCAGGTAGAATTTGGGGGTCATCAGATATCTTGACTTTGACGGAGGTACTGAAAAGACTGACAAGTTGAAAGTCTATGAGGAAGTACGGGCTGGGAAAGAGTGTCAAAGTACAGGCTTGGGATGAGTGTCAAATCTATCAATAAATTATCAATTCTTAGTGTGTCTGGCAACCCTTATCCCAACCATGGGATTTCAGAAAGTTTTGCAGCTTGAATACTCAACGTTAAGACTTTTATACATGACCTCTATTTTCTATCCTTGGATGGATTAAATGGGGCACCCAGAACACACACACTCCAACAAAAAAGAAGAAAAAAAAACTGGAGTAATTTTTGTACAAAACAGACCTTTAAAGAATTGAAGTCAACATCTTGAATCTAGGCTGGAAAACCAGGAACCCCTGGTGTGTGTGACACGATTTATTTTGATCGAAACTTACCACCAACCGAAAAAGTTTCATTTCAATAAATTATCAATTATGGAGTCCCTGGATGTTCTACAGATGTGTAAAAGGTGGGTCTGAAGGAGTTCTCCTTGAGGACCAGATGGGGGACCTGGTGTGCGGAAGGCTAAGGCTAAAATCTCACAAGTTACATTCGAGCTCATTTAAACTTCAACGGTTGTTTGAATAACTGTCCTGGGTATAAGTTGTACGAACAAGAATTGTGGAGGGAGTTGTATGGTTTTTATTTTTCCAGAGCAGTTCACCATGTTTTCCAGCCAGTGTATAAGTGAGTATTTCTAACCACTTTTGTGATTTGTAGTCTTTGCTGATAGAATTCAAGATTTATTTTATTTTCGGGGCTATTTTTGTAGGAGCTTTGATGAAATTTATTGTGATGGTTTACTTTAAAGATGCAAGTTATCAAACCGAGGCTCTGGGTAAAATTAGCATGGTGCTTTGTTGTAATTAGACCTTTGGCTCCTAAAATTGTTATTGCACAAGTAGAGAACCATACAAACTGGCCGAAGTACAATCATAAGCTTCAAAACCAGGGGCTTTTATCTAAACCTCGGCTTACGGTCTGGCTCCAGGCTACGTTTGATGTTGGAAACACAGTGCAGAATCTGCTCTGTTCTAAAGTCAATGCTGGGGCCCAAGCCAGAGTGGGAGCCCAGCCGAGGTTCAAGGGAAAAGGCCCAGGGCTTCGGCTTGAGCTCAGGCATCTTCTGATCGCCGTTTTTGAAGCCATGTACCAAAAGCACACATTTTCAAACTGCTGGAACCAAAGTAGAAACCGTGGTTTTGAAAAGAGCCAATAGTCTCTTGGATTTATGTTTTAGTTTCAGTCGGCTCATTCCTTCCTCCTTTTTAAATCCCTTACAGACCTATGCCATTAGGGGAGCCCCACCCCAAACATCCAATAAATCAGTACCCATCTGATTGGTTACCCCTCAACTGTCTATGTTCAAATCAAGGATGAACTGTTGAATGATTTTAACTGTGTAACTAGAGTCAGGTGCCACTGAACTGCAGCAAACGGCTCCATAAACCTCTTCACACCAACCTTCAAATGGTGTATTTTATGGTGTAGTTCACACCCTCTATCCACCTGATGGCCCCCATAAAGCCATTGGACACAACCAATTTGTGACCAGCTTGTTTTGTAAATTACCCTTCTTCAAAATTTATATGTATAACTCAAACTATCTGTACCCCACCC
>CM021531.1:11244460-11263210 GCA_010994315.2 Pisaster ochraceus
GGCCTATGTAGTTAGAAAATTTGACTGTCAAAGATATCATTTTTATGGGTAAGCATTGCAATTTGCAGGGAGAGGAATTTCCCCCGTTTTCCTTTGCTGGTCTATGGTCTTTGTCTTGCTTCATACATTTTGGGTCAATTCTGTACTGTACTTAAGCTTTCCATTATCAGGGGGTTTTGACATTTGAAGCTCTGCATAGCCTCAAAATATCCGTAAGAGACTTTAGCTAGGAAATGAAGACCACCATCTGTGGAAGAATTTCTTTGGGTAACAAATAATTGATTCTTTAAAAGAATTTTTTTTTTTTTAAATGACAGTGATGTAAGAACTCTTTAATCATTTATCAGTTGGCGGCAGCCCCTCTGTGACCAAGACAACAATGTTAACATTATGAACCTGAACATGTTATGTACGTGTGTTAGAAAACATATTACATATCGGTGTAATTCAATTTAGTGAAGCATCTCACTCATTCAGACAAGAAAAACAATTTCAAAGTGAAATGGTGTCCATATGTTCCGACATTGTATTACCATCGAGGTTGTTGACAGCTTCTTCAAAAGTCATTCATATTGCTTAAAGGGCAGGTTCCTCCATGAATCAGTCGGGAAGAGTTTCTTCTGCGAGCCACTGTGATGAAAACTATTTTGTAAACGTCTATTATCAAAACAGTTTGTATGCTTCGTGAAGCTTACAAAAATTTGATCTTCTGACGTGTAATTGTGGGATGTTTTTGTTATTTTTAGGGAAAAACTTGTGCTCAAAGTTGAGAATTGTTTTTTCAGTGGATGTTTTACATCGGTGGTCAGCTGGAATTATCACGGGGGTTACGTGTCAAGTGGTGATAGATCAGCTACATTTCCCTTGAAATTAGCGATGGCGTAAGAGGTCTTTAATGATGCAGTTTTTTTTTTATGAATTGGAAAACCACACATTGTGTCTTGTCATCGCCTCAGCCTGAAATCTAGCCTCAATCGGGCGAAGAGACAATCGTATCGAAACACCAGATGTACATCTCCAACGCTAGGTCAGCCAAAAGCGGGGCCATGCCATGCTACTTTGGGACGAGTGAACAGTATGAGATGTAAGATTAGACCGGTTGGTATTTGAGGCGCTGGTCTCCCTAGCTGGAGGTTGTGTTTTCACTGAAATTGCAAGTCCTTGGGCCCTTTCAATCTAGCTGATGACTCGTTAGAAGAAGAAGATGTGTGTACCTAGAGGTAGGTGATACGGTTGTGATTGATTGCGTGGCATTGGAGGTTTCCAAACGACACTATTTCAGGGATATTTCAGCTTATAGGTCGATTATGTTCAACTCATTTTGGAAAGACAACAGTTGTAATTCGATCGATTTTTATCTTGGATGGGTCAGGGGTCAAGTTCTGGTGTTGCTTATTGTTTTATTTTATTGCTTTTCTCCCTCTTGTTCAGAGCTTGCATGTACTGAGTTAGTGTATGTATTTAAAAACAACCTAGTTTTGTTGGTCAACTTATATTTGCGAAGTTTCTTCTAATAGTGTCTTCTTTTGAACTCAAGGCAACTCTGCAACCATCAGAGGCAGTCAATCAGATGAACACAGAGTCGCTAGCTTGCGATATTTGAAGTTTTTCATCTCTGTTACATGAAATTGCATACTTTTTACCTACACTTCTAAGCTAAATAGTTTCTGATAAGAAAATTGAAAAATCATCAACAAGTTGAATACACTTTCTTTCTTTTTTATTACTAGTTGACTGCCTTTCTTTATTTATTTATTATTGGCTAATTTTGTTATTATTAATTTTATTTATTAATCAATTTATTTATTTTTAAGGGATTGGAAGATTTTCTATCTGATTCCCCATTTCAGTCTAATTGGTTCCTTTTCTAAAAATTTAAATCAAATAAATGATTAGTGGTGACGTATTATACATGTGAAATTTCTCCTTAAAATTACACAAAATTTAAAATCAGTCTTCTGATTTTAAATAATAGGCCTACATTGTTAGTTTCTTGTTATCTGTTCATTGGTCTACTTGGAATCCTAGATTTTTCATTTTCTAAAGATTATATCGGTCAATGTCACCTTTCTCGTCAACCTGTAGAGGGATCTCACCTAGCTTGTACCCTCTCCACCTCAAGCTCTCACACCCCTCTTCGCTTCCCTCAGTCACAGCGTAAGCATCGACTGTACCCTTGATTTATTAACTAGAGTAACGCACCCCCGGAATTTAATCCAGTACGCCAGAGCTACGCAGCGCCGTTTCATTTCCTTGTTTCGCCGCTATCTTCCTTGAGCTTACACCAAACTCAAATCCAACAAAACAAAAAATCGAACCAGGAATATCCGCTTACTGAATTCAAACAGGGTGGAAAAAAAATTTGACAAAGGAAAAAGTAAAAAGGAGGGAAAAAACCTGGGCTGGCAGGGAATTTCAGGTCTTTGACAAAAATCAATTTTGAAGCAATCAACGATGAGGGATTTGTTCTCGTGAAACTGCACAGTGTTTATTCACATTGCTGATGGGAAGAAGATGAAGAAATTTCTCACGCAACTGTAATGAAGAGAATGCGAAGGGGTCACTGGGGGTCAGCTTGCCGCCAATGTGATCTTGATTAAAAGAAATAAGAAATTGAACTGAAATAAATCAAGCAGATAAGAGAAGATGTTATCGGCCTGTGAAGTCGAGCCTCATTCCAGAAACGCAATAACACATCATTAGCCACACCTGTATGGAGATGTTATTTATTTTCGCCTCGTCTGTGTAGAATATTTTCATCTGTCAAAACAATGCTCACTCGGTCCATTTTGAAAATCTATTATTTTACCGGCATTTTTTTTCTTCTGTCATACAGTCAAACTATTTGTTGCCAACTTTTTAAAATGTATCTGTCTTTTTTATCCATTTGTTGGACATATGTTTGAAGTCTGCGTATTTGCCACTGTTCAGTTCTTTATCCCTAGTGGACGTTTCTGTCACCCACCCACTCCCCACTATTAACATTGTTTTCATGAAATGTTTGAGCGGTCAGTAGGGGCCTTAATGAAAATACTCTGGCCATCATATCTGGCGTCCAGTGACAGCTTCATTCCATCAGGCTCACAAGGAGGTGATGATCTTTCTTGCACTCCCGGTCTCCAGAGGATTTTGACACTTTCCTGCCTCGCTGCTTTCAGAATTTCCGCTATTTTGAACTCTCAAATTGCTCAGCTTGATTTATTCCAATTAGAGTTTTTGATTAGCGTTTTTCAAATATCGTCAGTCCGCCGTCTGTTGCGCGCTTATTGGTCCATATGGAGGGGTGGGGGTCTTGATTGTTTCCACAGCGATAGCAAACGTTGGTTGTTTCAGAAGCGTTTTGTTTTTCGTCATTTGTAGCGAGAGAAAAGAGTTTACAATATCACTCTGGATGGATGGATGGATGGATGGATTGACAGATGTGGTTAGTTAGTAATAACCTAACCCATCCATTTCATGCTGTTAGCTCTATCTAGCTAAGTAAACATTGATTATTGGTATTCATTATGACCCCATTCTCTTTAATTATTGCCCCTGGTTTCACAATGGCCTGTCCCAAGTTTAGGTAGATGCTTTGTTTACTTGTGCAGTGGAGAATTTACTAATATTTCTGGAGGGGGTTTACATATATGAAATGTTGAATAGAATGAGGCAAGTCTAAGACAGCCTGAGGGTAACAACAATGAATGATACATTTTGTTATTATGTATGTATATTATATACAGAGTTTTGGATGTGCTGCATTTAACCAAAAATGAACCCTGTTCTGGAATGGTCTAACCCAAACACACTCTACATGTGCGCTGGGATAATTATCCAATCCTTCAACCTCCACAGAGCGGGGAATTAGGAAGAGAAGATGCAATATGAGGATTTAGTGCCCAGCATCACAAGGACAAAAAATCCATACCGTGTAATCGGCCGAGAAAAGGTTCAGCAAAGTACAGACTGAATTGTCATTTCAAGAGATCAAATAGTGATAGCAAGTTGGGTGTATAAAAACACGGCCTGGATCAAGTTGTATTTGTACCTAAAAGCCTACAAGCGATTGGGATAAAATTTCCAACAGTTAAAAGGCCAAGTGTTTTAAGTTACTGACAGGAGTCTTGTTTCTCTGTAGATTATTTTCTCTTGCCTCTTCATAATATTGAAATGAAAAACATGTGGAAAAATGTTTTAAAATAAGTTTTTGTTGAATTCAGCAATCTTGGAAATGAATCTGAGGAGCGCGTTTATTCTAGTTCATGCTAAATAGACAGTCAACTAAACCTCTTGCATAGCACGTCTTGCGATGTCTAAGGGGCTGGACTTTGCCCCAAGTACTTATAATAGAGCTGTGGACAGGCTGCATCCCAAGCACCCTCCCGCAGCGAGGCCATTTTGCTGAAAGACCACGCCATCGCTCATGTTTGCCCGGGCAACGCAAAGTTTATGATGAGTATGTATGTATCTGCATCGCCGTCGTTGTGGAGCAGCCTTGTAGACAATCAAGCGAGGTAATGGCAAGACGAGGTAATGGCAAGACGATGGTGACATGCTCCTATGTGTGTGTATGATACTGGACTGCATTAGGTGATCGTTCATGTGTTGTTTCAATGATGCCTTGGGTAAACACGCTGAGGAGTTACTGACTTAGACCCCAGGGAGTGATCACACGGAAGACTCGCCTCAAAATCGCCACCGTTGAGATATATTTTTTTGTTCCAAGGACCCTACTCATGTGACACGTTTAAATCATTCCCCCTCATGCTACTAAATGTCACCCCCTTCCTCATCAACACCTTACATCATGAGTCTACCATTTCCTCTCCTCTCTCCATCAACGTGAAACGTTGGAATAACATCCTGGGTCGTTCAGGATCACATGGAAACCCTCTTCATCTCAACCCCACTTCAGCTACTGGATCAAGTAGACTGACCTTTCATCCTGTACTCTACTGACTTGAGATTATTATGTATGCTGTGGTACTCTACAATCCATTTCCTCTTGTTAATCCTTGATAAAAAAGCAATCCGTGGGGATCGTAAATGGATATAAAACTAGCAGCTGTTATCTTTATTGCATCGATTAGGGATTGTGGACAAAAGCAGATGGAGCTATCGTTTTAACGATAAAACATGTTAGGATTCAGTTCATTGTTTGAGTCTGAAAGTTGGTCCAATGTCCAACGTTTGAGTGGCAGAATTAGGTACTCTGCTTGGATCTGCTGATGGTTTACTGTAATATGATAGGTGCTATGAACAGTGTTCTACGGAGATGATGTTCATTAGTAAGAGCACATCCACCTTGCTGAAGTTACAAGCTGGATCTACTATTATACCGTCAGCCATTTTTCCTTTTCAGAGATTTTGTTCCATTTGGATAAGGACTTGAATGTTGGTGATTGATTCGGGGACACGTTTATCGATGCATGTTTCAACCCTTCCTTAGTCACGCATCGTCGGCAGGCTAATTTTCTCCTCAAATTGGACGAAAACAGATTCTCAAAAACGTGACGAATTTTCTTAATAAGGCAGAGGACCCTGAAATGGATGAGGACCTAGTGACGTCACAGTTGATATTTTAAGCTCTCAGAAACTTCCTTGTTTTTCGGCCCCTGGGACACTGCAAACAGAACAAGACAAGCGCAAAATTGAGTGCTACTATCATTTTGCGTGACCGTCATTTTTAGAGGCTAAGTTGCATTCATGTGCATTTGAACAAAGCTTGAGAGAATTCATCCCGACAACAGGTGGTGGGGCTTGGCAATGTGCCAACATTCATCTCAATACATTTACCATGGCAACGGTGCTCTATAATATGTAAAATAAAGCACGTCAAAGTTACATCAGCGCCGTCTCTACCACACTCACTGTATTGAAGTACTTGGGTGTGGACCAGATTTGCCAATATCGCACTGTTGGCATCAGAACCGTCACCTGTGCAAGTTTTTTTCCCATGTTTCATTAAAAAAATCTTCTGGAGTTGAGGCTTTTTTTCCTGTGTGTCGTGAGAGTTCTCAGAAATGGCTTGTGCAACTATTAACCGTTGGGAGCGCCGACAGAAATATAGGTCTTGTCCATTTCCATTTGAGGTACGTATAACTTGAAATCAAAAATCACTCTTTAGCTTTCTGTAGCATTCAATCCGACATTCATTTGCAGTGATTGTTCTAAACAGGAATCATCTCTGTTAGCTGACTGTCATTTTCATCGATCTTTCTTTTGTAAACTGAAGTTTGAAATGTTGATGTTAGTCCATGGTGCTACCACAGTCTCTACTAGATTGTATTCCCACCGTGCAAAATTTAAAATTTTACTTGTAAATACTGTAGAAAAATATATACCTTGCCTGACGCACATTATACATTGAAATTTTTTGCAAATTAGAATGTGCAACCATCGAACTTCTCGGGGCAGAAGAAAAACTTAAAATTTTGAATCTTGCTTGTTGAAAAAACTCCCTTGCCTGAAGAAATATTTGAATTGAAATTTGGGGCAAATCATAATAGTCAGATTACAAACTTTTCTGAGCCCCAAAAATCACGAAAAACTTAAAGTTCTCTGCTCATGTTTCATTTTGAAAATTAATGAGGGAATAAAAGAGTAGGTGTCAAAAGTAGAATAATGTAGGGAATTTATTTTTACAAATTTTTGTTTTTTAGGCCTAATTTTAAATTCCTGTTGCTTGCTCAGGCTACGTTTCACAGAGGGTCAAACTGCGTGCAACGCTCCATGGTTGTGCATATGCATGCGTGGTAATAGTTGTTATATCGAGTACTGGCATTTATGTATTTATTGCGTTAATACGTGTAAATCAGAGCCTGCGTTAACGCGTATGGCTTTTGGCACCAAACGCGCATTCACGTCTCCATGCTGTTGTGTCTTTTGTCAGCCATTTAAGACCAGTCTTAAACAGTCATGTAACCACCTCTCAACCGGTAGGATTGTCTGAACTAACTGGGGCATTTACATTTATAAATATAAGTTACTAGCCGACTAAGTTTCAAAATAACTGCAAACATAATCCACAGAAAATGCACACTTTGGATAGGTTGAAAAGTACTGATGGTGTAAAGCTCACAGCTTGTTACGCTCTTACTGATATTGATCCAATACTAAGTTAAGTATCAGAATTCAGTCATTTGACTACTCAACAGTGCGACGACCCAGTGTAGATTAAGTGTTTGAGTCATGGTATAATGTTGGATGATAACTGCTTCTGAAATTTGACACTCTATATGTAAGTGTTGTCTGAATTTTTGGGGCGTTAATTCACAGAAAACTTTCATTCAAGGATTTTGTCAAACAAACAACCCAACGTTTTAAACCATTCGTTGTTATCACTTTTTTCAACAAAATTGATAACTTTTGGAGTTTGAATTTTGATATTTCCCCCCCCAAAAAAAAAAATTTTTTTTTTTAAATAATAATAAAATTGAATTAGCTTTTGCAAATTGTATATCAACCACAAAGACCTTTGTTACAAATGCAAAGAATGGCAGAAGACTGTAGGGTCAAAATGTGAGAACATTAGCAGTTGTTTATGTTATTAAATTTTAATTTATATTCATCTTGTCATATATATTCTCTTGAAAGTTAAATAAAGAGTTGATAGTTGAGGGGGCTTATGATTTTAAGACCCATTTACTCTGTTCTCCTTAAACTCTTTAAAAGGTAAGCATTGCAAATTCCTCTCACAACATTTAGATAGAATGCTTCTGTTATGGGCATGGGCAGGAAGGGGATACAATGTTCGTGTCGTGTAAATAGAAAACGTCTTTCGCTGATTGGAAAACATCAAACCAGATTGCCATCAACTCTCCTGGGATGCTGAGGGGGAGGAATATTCATCAAATGCGAGAGAGGAAATAAACGTCCCAAGAAACTCCCGAGTTTTATGGCGTCACATTTGAGGAAACAAAATGGAGGCCTTTTGTGATATCGAGTTAGTTTCAGACCCTGGTAACACTAATGGACTTAACCACAGTCTACCCACCATTCATGTGACTGCCTTTAAATTATCGGCGAGAGGACGTATGTTTGGCAAGACTTAAATGCCAGTTTAACCATCTAGGTACTGATACTAATACCTATAATTACTTCAAACCTGTCATCCACCAGACGTTTATTCTACTGTTGTGCGTCATCCAGATCCAGCTGCAGGGATATTTTGTTTCTTCTCTGGTTGTGTCCACTAATAACTATTAGATCAAGTAGAAACAAGATAATCAACTAACATACTTTTCGCCTTAATAGTCTGAAACACATGAACCAGTTAGACAATTAAAAAAGTGCCGTACTTATGTCCGTCTTCTACTTTAAAGATACCTTGTGTTCATTTTTAAATTTTTTTTTACACATCTTCTCCATAAATACTTTCTTCTCACCTGTTCACATATTCAGGACACCTGTCATAATAACTCTTTCTCTTTGTTTTATTCTTCCCCACCATTCGTTTTCCTCATTTAAATTCTCTTGGGCAGAAAGTATGAATTTGATCAATACTGGACTGGCAGAATCATTTCTGTAAGGATTTTATTTTCACGGGAGCAGATGGAAAGTGTAACCAAGAAGCAGGTGGTTTTTACATCTCAAGTCACAAATATATTTTCCTGTCAATGATTGGTGATTGCATCCGATAAAGATGAGGCCAGAATAGGTCCAGGTCTTGCCCTGATTTCTATTTATATAGGTTGTTGTGCCTTCTGGTGTTCCACAGCAAGCCCACTTCTGGATGCCTGTGTGCTACAAACGCAAGAATAAATGAGATTCCCTCAAAGCTTAAACCGGTCTATTGTCAGATAAGACTCTACCGTAATGCTGATACATCAAGGGGAAGCTTAGCGTACTGTTCAAGATAACAGAATGTTCACTAAAGTGGTATTCATCAAGGCAATGTTTTCTCGTACTGCATTGTACAGTACTTTTTACTTCTAGGCCTAAAATGTTGACCTAGTAAAAAATGTTGATCAATTGTGTGCTTAAAACTAGGTTGGCGGGCCTGCTTTTGTGAAGGACATGCTCTGGAGATTCCTAAATGATGCTCGAGTACAAAATTGACGGTCACCGTTAATAAAGTAATGTGGTTTTTTTTTAACCGTTTGTTATTAACGTCATGGAACATGGCTATACCATAAGTGCAGATGTTTTCCTATTCATTCAATACGAGTGTTTAAATATGGTGTTATTCGAACCATTGTGAATATTATCACTACGGAAGGTTCCGGAAGACAGCGCTGTTCCAAAGCTTCTGTACTAATATTGAAGTAGTCTCCGTTAACACTAATTCAGACGCTCCGTACAAAACAGCCCGTCTGTCACAACCAATCAAATGTAGAATGAGAACAGCTTCGCCAACCAGTACAACGAGAAGTCTAAATAATAGAGGTAAGCACGTATATAAAAAACTGACGGAAATGGGCTCTTTGTTTCCGTGACAACTGTTTGTCTCTTTTCTCTTGACCTTTTCGAGCCGAAATTGAGTAAAGATTAAACGTCTACAAAACATGAATTGAGGACGAAGAAGCTTGTTGTCGAGATTCAACGTCTGATGTGTTTTATCAAATCATTCCATAATATAGCAGCCATCTATCAATACGTTATGACAAGTTGATGTCACAGATATTATACACTTTCCATAGTGCCGCAGAAAAGTTCACTAATCAAAACAAACCCAAGTGGCCGCATTATTTTCATGACTTGCTTGTTGCCCGTAGTTATTTTTCAGTTCCAATTTGGTGGTAGTTAGTGTTGAATTGAGTTTATATTGAAACCTTACAAGATGTGAAGTATAAGACCGACTTTGTTTATATATCGATAATTCATCGGCATTTGGTTGTGAAATGCATACTTTTTATTGCTTTGGGCATTTGCAGCTGTTGCTGAGTGGTGCTGGGCAAATTATCGATTACAAATATTCGTGTAAACTGAAGTTGTTGTTGAAGACAGAGAGACATTGTCATATCTCTAAACTTTGTTAGAGAGATCATCGTATAGTAAGGAAAACAGTAGGAGATGATAGTGACAGCTGGTACTAGTGATAGTGTACTAACATTTCAATGGCTTATTAAATCCTTCTTACTGTAAAATAATTCTCGCTCATCATCAGTTCAATAAACTCCACATATGTAACCTCAAATGTTGCTGAGGAAACATTCTTCGGGAGAAGGAAGGGGGAGAAAACGCCCTTCAACCAAAGTCCTCAATCCTAGGGTCCCAGTGCGCACTCCGATCGTCAGATTTAAATAAAAATTCACGGAAAAGACTGAAAAACAAAAGCACCGAGAGGTTTGTTGGGGTGTTGTGTTTCTCCGGGTTTGCCAAATTGAAGATGCAATTACGTTCCCCCAGACTTTGGGCAGTGAATCGTTTTTCACCTGCGAGAAGAATGCTATCTTTCCTTGGCCATCACTGAAGATAAAACAGCCGTGGGGTCCTGTGAGGGCGTGGGAGGGGCGCCATAAAGGGGGGAAAGTACCAGAGTCTAGCTGTCATGTTTAGGAGTATCAGTTAATAGAGGTGGATGGCCTTTTTGTGTGTGATGCATCACCCCTGGTCATGGTTATTGATCCACTGTTTGCAACTTTCTCATCCAATACTTCAGTCAAACTCCACAAGCCTTCAGATGTTACCTAAAGATAGAACATCCATGTTTGCTCAGGTCATAAAACTGCCCTAGCATTTCCTCGACGTGTTAACTCAAATGCTGCGCCATTTAAAGTAATTTGGGAAGAGAAAGTAGAAATAATCGTGAGATATTCAGCAGATACGCTATCACACTTCTGTTGTTGTGAGTTTCACAAGGCATTAAAAAAAACACGGAGCAAACGTGTCTCTCCTCTTGAAAACTTGAGCATGCCCGTCGGCGACTGAATGGCTGAAGTGGCAAGATCTCAAAATCATACTGGGAAATTTTTTTCTTTTTCTAATTTGTTTTAAAAAGACAAAGAAAAACTGCTGTCATTCAGACCTCGCAAGACAAATATTCAATCGTAGATTTTCTATCTTCACCTCGGGGTACAATCTTCACGAAAAAATGAAGACAAAGATTTTAAAGAAACTCAAAACTCTGTGATATCATGTCCTGTCACTCTGGAATAATTGCCACATCGGTGGAAAATAACTATTGATCTCGGGCTATGCTCTTGGTGTAGTTTGTATAGAAAGCAATCCATTCTCCCATCACTCAGAAGTTGTGACATGGGATTCTAAAATTCAGTCTGCTTAAAGTGTTAATGGCCAAGTAGGACTCTTAAAGTCATTTAAGAATTTAATCGTGGAACACGATCATTTCGGCACCAAAGCCAACAACTGGAGGGTTCATTGAATGCTGGATAAATATTGGATGGTTTCACTCAATCTATATTCAAATGTTTTTGCATTATCGGAATGGAGTGGTTTTGGAGTTGGAATTTGTTAGCTGTTAACTGTAAGTTTACACTTGGCATACAAAATGGGGCACCTGAATAATATTTAAGCATGTTGTCAATATCTACACTAATAAAAGACACTCGATTGAGGAATTTTACTGACAAATTTGTGTGGAGCTGAATTTGTGTGGAGACTGTTAATGATTGGTTGGAAGGGAAACCTTGTTTCTAATAATGCATTGAACTTTTGTTGGAAAAGTCTTTTTATGAGTGTTTTATTTTGATTTTATTTTGTTGATTCACATGTCTAGGATGAACTTTCACTTCTACAATTTACAAATTTTTAGTCTGACCTTTCACTCATGGATTTCTTTAATGAGGTATTTTTGCTCTGAATTTCCCATTTGCAGGCGTTACAATCCTCCTGTCTCTTGATTGTAAAAAGCCAAATCCCAGCATTAACACCCCCCCCCTGAAAAAAACCTTTAAGGTATGGTGCATTGCACAAAGTATCAATCATGAATCAACCCATGCCTGAACCAAGACTTGAACTTTCTCCCTCCCTCCCTCCTTCCATCCTCCGAAAGAAGATGAAAAAAAACCTAGCAATCTGTCTCTCCGGACTGCAAACATATAATAATAAAAAAAAGGAAATCAATTTGTTGGCGTGCCGCTGAAATCAGCCTGCTAGATTTAGGGGGTGAAGATGTAAAGCGTGTTTACTGTTGTGAAAGTGTTGCAGGGATGTGCGTTTAGTGAATGTCTGAGGTATTATTAGCAGGCATCTCGGAGGCCTCTTGGGACTGTATGGAGAATTCTAGAAATCTTTTCTATGTCTGGGTCAACACTTTCCATAATTGTACCTACCAGAGTCTATTTTTTCAAACGGCTTGTCAATATTTTGAGCATTAAAGACCGTACTGTGAAATGCATACACTACCTAGTAGAATTGTTTATGAATAACACTATTAAATTTCCAATAGCTATTGAGTGCTAATGTTGACATTTCAGAAGCAATTATCGATTGGACGCTTATTTTTTTAAATTGAAGCATTGACGTTAAGAAAATTTTAAGAGTTTACAAGGATAAACAAATAATTTCATGTTCACACGGTGTGATCAAATGAAGGACACGCTGCTTATTCCTATAGACCTTTATCATGCTTTTACCATCTTGGTCATGCAAAAACAATATTGATTATTAGTATTCATTACACTGTAAAAGAAACCAGACTATTTTTTCTTCCCAGCCTCGGTTTGGTTACATTGGTTTGGATTGGAGAAAATCAAGATGGCCACACCATGATAAAGGTCTATTGGTTTAATTTTCTGAAATCTTGGAAACCTAGCTTTCAATAAATATTTGTACTCAGATAGTTGAACCATCTATGTTCATTTAAGATTCCCTGTCATGGTTGTGTCTCTCATTTTTGACACGTTACGGCTCATGTATATCCTTGATAAAGTTGATTGAATTTGTCAAAATTCATTATGTTGTTATAATTATTATTATTTGCGATCCCCTGCAAATGCCAATTAATTAAAATATATGCAGATCTGACTAAGGGTCAAGGTTGATGAAGGAATCCTTTCAGAGCTTAAACATCATAATACTAGAATTGATTCAATTAAATTAATAATGAGAACTGAAACTGCGAGGAGTGAATTATCCAAATCCTTGTTCTACCCGCCTTCTTTAGAGAGTTCCTTTTGAAACCCTCTTGCTTGGTTATCGAGGCATCCTGTCTCCCTTGCCGCTCTTTGTCGTATCAACCGTCGTTATCTCAGGCTCGTTCTCATTTCCTGTTGTGTCTGATCCGGAGCATCCGTCTCTTCTTTTGTTTAATGATGTCCAAGGAAAATGATGTGCCATTTTGAATCAAGTCTTACAGGTTTGTTTATGAAGCTGTCATTTGGTTTCTTCTGTGGCTTGTTTTGTTTTTGTTTTGGGGTTTATTTTTTTCTTCTTCTTACTATCAACTTATTTATTAATAATCATGAAGAACCAATTTGATGTTGGAGTTGATTGATCTGTTGGCGTTGTTTCATCTTGCTGTACTTCTTTTCCCCCGGTTTGCTTCCTTGGACATTTATCTTTCAGGTTGAAGCACAAGTGATCAATCTGAATTTTGTTTGATTTAACCTCCCTGGTTTCTTCTTAGATTCCCTTTGCTTGTTCATTTATTTAGCCTCAAATTAATGCTTTGAAAAGAAGACAGAGCTTTGCTTTGCATGGTAGATAATTATAATAATAACGAACATTTATATTATGCAATACCTATATGACTTTACTGCACATTAAAATAAATACAACAAAAATGCAGAGAGAAAAAAATACATAGAACATTGAAAATACTAAAAGGAATTAATCATAAACAAATGAGTTTTTAACTTTAAATTGAATACATAAAGTGAAGACGATTGTCTAATTGTTTAGGAGCAGTGTGCACAATTGCCTGATCACCCAGGGTAGCCGCTGTTGTACTTGAAGGGTAATTTAATAGTGTTGTGGTCTTGCGAACATGGCAAGATGTTTGAGAGAGCGATTTCATGATTATGAGCTCACGAATGTACATTGGTGCTAAGCCATGAATGGCTTTATAAGTTATTAGAAGAACTTGAAATGCTATTCTTTGTCGAACTGGTAACCAGTGTAACTCAAGTAACAATGGACTACATTGAGAGTGTCGAGAGGAATTAAATCTCAGTCCAGGATGTCTGGATGATCACACTAGACTCAGAGCGGTTGGGCGAATCTTAACGTAAATTGTCCTGTAGAGCCGGCAATATATATTATTTACTCATACGAACGTTCTTATTGCACTTTAAATCTGTCGGACTGAGACGAAAGCTTATCCTTAAGACGATTAAAGCAAATAAACTTGTTTCCTCGTGGAGCCTTTCTGAGAATGGAGATTAATTTGCAGACATTCAGAGCTTACTAATTATAACCGTGGGTTCTCAGAGAAATTTCACCAACTACGACATCCATCTTCAACAGATTGATTTAAATTTTCTTGATATTTTATGTAATGAGACATAGTTGAAAATATATTATGTTCGATGCTCGAGCCTTGTTCCTTGCCGTTGTTTTCATTTGCAATTAAACCTATATGTAAATTTAATTGCCTGCTTTCCAACTTCATAAATGGTCTTTCTATTTGCTTCGTTTGGTCTTGTTTTTGTCATTCTATCGACCCTTGTACTGAAGATCTGAGACATCCACTCCCATTGGTCAGACATTGTAAGTCTCAAGTATCCAGTGGGCTGCATGCTGACCCTTTGATTTGACAAACACTAGTATTTATTTCTTCATGACCTCTCTATGTCTCTCTCTCTCTTTTTCTGATACCGGTAAGGTTTCGTCACTATCCTGTCGTGTGAGCACCTTCTGTTTTTTGTTTGACATAGAGGGATCGTATGTATCATTTGTACTTGGTGTGGAGCACTTGTACATGTGGCCTTAAGCTATCTTCCGTACACATTCTAAGAAATGAAGCATGGTGTGCCAAGCTTCTTGAATGTGAATATTGCGTCCATGTAAAAGTGGTAAAGGTCTGACTGTGACATTTAGCATCAATTCCTACTCAATCTTTGGCTTGGGAAGATTCTTGAAAAAATGCTTTACTTCATTGTGAGCAGGTAAGGATCGAGACAGTTTTAAGTGTAAGATTTTGTGCTTGGGCACTCTTCATTGTCCATCAAAATGATTCCGTATTTGTTAACTCAACAGCAAAGATGTGGACACTGATAGGATTGGTAAGCCTTCAGCATTTGACAATGTTTGAGAAAGACTCTGCTTGGGTAGAAATGTGAGGCCATTAACAATTTTTTGGCAAGATTGGTGAGGTTAAGTCTCACTGAACCTGCAACAAGACCAAGAATTAATGAGGATTTAGTAGATCTAGGAATTTTCTGTCAATGCCCCTGGAGTATAAGCCTGAATAATGAATTCAGAACTTGCAGACATTTCAAAAGTGTCTACCAATTTAATAAATTCACAGATCAGTCGCTACTGCAGCGGCGGTCTCGTGACAAGACCGAAATCCTTTCCCCCCCTCCGCTCCCCACATACATGAAATATTCATTCCTAGTCACCTCCTCTACACACAGGTATTGATGTCTAGTGGCCACTCACTCGCATAGCGATTATTGCCAACATTCAATGTCAGTATGCTCAACATAAATGTAGTGCCCTACAGGACCAATGCTAAGGCTTCTCCATTTCTCCCGCAAAATGGTTTGGCAAAGTCCGGAGTCGTAATTGTGTCAAATCTAAATCTGACCCCAAAAATAAGAGGGGGGGGGAGAGAGAAAAGGCTCCACAGATTATCCCAGTTTTCATACTTGTTTGTTAGCTTCACGGTTCTCTGAAAATCTCTGCATGACTTAACGTGACGTTACAATAGGCCATCTACGTATTGTCCGATCAAAGGACCTTGGAGTCTTTCTGTTGTAAATCCATTTATTGCCAACCAATTAGAATATTATTTTTCTATCTCAGTGTGGGGCATTTTTAATAGCTAGAGAGGATTTGTTATATTTTTCTTCACAACTGGAATGGAATGAGAGTATCCAAGTTACAGAACCAATCTGTACACATGTCATTGAGTAAGGTGAGTTGACCAAGCTCTTTTGAGTTACCACCTTCTTTTTTTTTACAAGAATTATTGAAATTATTGAATGAACATTTGCAATTTGAATAGCCATTTATTTGTCCTTTTTGTAGTTTACAATTTGCTTCTTATGGTGATGTAGACTGTGAGGGTGTACAACATTATCGGACAAACTAATCATGTACTTTGATGTCAAGCAGGCCAGTCTCATACCAAACTCTTGACTAATCACTCCTCACACGTAAATTGATGTAACAAAGACTTGCGTCTTTTAGTTGAAACATTATCTTTATCTCATCAAGATGCAACTTTAAAAGTTAACTGCCATTTTCTATTATCACTTATATTTTGACGCACCCTGTTTCTGTTGTGATCATCAACCCATATCTCCTCTTTGGCTTATTATCAAAAGCCATTTATAACAATTTTACTTGCCCTACCCACAGCTATTGATTTTTTTTTCTTTTTTCACATGGATTTATTCATTGGGGAAAATAGTCAATAAGGGTTATTTGTCAGTTGAGAGCATTCCTGTCCTCAGCACCCACATTCGTTCCATTTCGATCTGTCATTCAGTGTTCTCCAAAACCACATTTCGATTCTCGTTCACAATTAGCAATCCTCTTGTATTCCCAGCACGCTCGTACTGAATGACGTAAAATCCAACTACATATCACCCACGGAAACATTCCTCAGGAATATTTTTCCGCCACGTATCTCGACAAGATTTTTTTTTTTTTTAAATATTTGCGGTCCGTTTATCAGACATGGGATAATGGATCCCCGACTTGCTCTTAGTCTGTGACAGGCAGAGCAGGAGAAACATGAATGCTTGAACACCCTGCAGCCGGTAAACGCACATTGACTGCATCCAGTGCCGCACTCTGCTGAGTACCGGTTGCTAAGTGATGCTGTGATGGGGTAGACATCTGACGATCAGCGAGTTGGTTCAAATGCTGCTTGGGTTCCATTTACTGTCTCTACTCCCTCTGTTCATGCCAGCTTTTTCCCCCTGTATTACATTTTACTTGTCATTTTGAGATTACAAATTCTGAGCCTTCATAATGGTTTATAAATATGAATCAGGCTTGCCGTTTGTAGCAATCCTGAACCCTATGTGCTTATTGTCATTTCATCAGTGGTATTGTTGATCAAAATAAGCCCCACCTCTCCCGCTTTGGATTTGTTTCTTCAAGATGAGGCCTAAATCTAGCCTGTGTTGATGGAAACTCCTAGCATTGTTCACTCAGCCTCAGGTCAGACTGACAGGCTCAGTACAATCGTGGTGCTTGGCCATCTCAGTATATACAAACGTCATACTCTAACTGCATTATCCACAAGTGACCATGCAATTTAACATGTTGACATTTCTAATATCCACCTTCAGGCAAACAAGTAAAATACCTCAAGTTATTTGCCATCGGTAAAATTTTGAATTCACCAAGTTTGATGTTGTTTCTGAACACATAAGATCTACTCTAGATGGAGTAATTTCCTTCTTATACTACCAAATGCGTAAATTATCCTGTATATGTTTTTAATGTTTACTTTTCAAGAACTCAAAAGGTAACAATTGGAGTATTTAAACTTGTTTTTTTAATGGACTTTCTTGGAAACTTAAAGATAATGATATCTTTAAGAACTGCATCCAAACTTGCGAAAGACAAATACTTTTAGATTCAAAGTAATCTTTCTGTTGTAGTTTCTAGGTCACCAATCCAAAGACACTGAATCAATCTGTCTTTACAGGGAAGTCTGTAAGCTGAGCATGTGGATAATGCTAGACTTCTCCATTAAAGGGGTGGTACAGCGCCGGCTACACACATTTCTTTAAAAGGAAACAAATCATGTATTAGAGCTCACCCAATGTGAAAAGTTATTTTAAGACATGTTAAAGAATCTTTAATCATTGAGGAAACAAGTTCCTTTTTATTTACATGTTTATCAAAGCATTACCCTCTGGACAAATTTGCTCTCGACATTCTCTTCAACATAAGGAGAAGACAGTTGTCGTCACACTTGAAAGATTCACAAAAAATTGTTGTGTGTATGAGCTTGTGTTTTGAATGATTTTTTAACCTCAAGAATACATTATGAATTTTGAATTCTTAATTGAAGACGATCGAAATGTTTCCACGACACGTATTTGAAAACCTTTTTTTTTTCTCCTTCAAATATGAAAATCATCAGTATAACCATAAGAATATGTTGAACACTTGTTAACGGAAAACAAAATCTATGAACATGATCGAAGTCATTCAACGTGTTCAAACCAAACCTTGGGGCATAGAAGTATGCACTATCTTGCGATCACATATTTTGACATTTGTTTGCGGAAATTAAAACAGCAATTTGATCGCACTCTTTTGTTTCCTGTGAATATGAGATAGACTTTGAGTTTGTGTTTGGCCAAGCTCAGCAATTCCGATTAGAGAAAGGAAAGGGGGTCAGCCCCGAGGCAGGGACAGTCACGAGAGAAGAATTGGGTTAAATCGTTGGAGGCAGATGCCATGAAATAACGGACCGAGGTAGCAGCATACCTCGATGTCGGTACATGTGGATAAAGGGGGTTGGAGACAGACAAGCCGTCTTGATCAAGGAGGAGTTGAAGACGTGTGATGTCTTGTGTTTTCTGAACGATGAGTTGAAGGGACTGCGGGTTGCTGTATCTTGAGATGCCCCAAGACACCGGGATGTGATAGGTACTTGGACATTAGCGTTTATGTTAAGGAGCTGGGTCCACTCATTGGAGGCGCCCAACAGGTTGAGCATGTTGCTTCACA
>CM021531.1:11271515-11284223 GCA_010994315.2 Pisaster ochraceus
ATTCTGGTTAAAATGAGATTCGTCAGCAAAGATGTATTGGTGTTTGCTCTTGAATATCACTCAGAGAGTTCCAGGTTCAACTCCTCCATAAGTTGACAAATTGTTGTGTTCCTTGGAAACAGAAACCCACGGTAATGGAAGCAATAGCCTCTGAATTAACTTGAGATGTGGGCGGGGACAGGTGGAGTGGGGGGACTAGTCCCACCAATTAAAATATCAAGCCACTAGAAGCTAATATTCCCATGAATACAAATACTCCTATGGTTGCTGGTTAGATCACCACTTGGTCTTCATATGAATGGCCATCAATGACAAACTCTTTTGAGTGGCATATTTTCACATAACTGACCACAGGTATCAAAAAGGCTTTGAATGGGCCATCAAACTGCCCATCAAAGAAACAAAACTTAAAATACCTGTCTAAAAATAACAGAACCACCTGTGACAATAGAGCTGTCTATATTATCATTATTGTAATCAGGGTCAGTGTTGGTCAATAGAGGACATTCCAACGCACACATATTGTTGTTACTGGACACCTTATTTCTTGGTACAAACACAAATATCAGTCAATAATCAGTGCATAATTAAAGCCCCCAAGGTCAGCCTCTTCTGTAATTACACCCTACTCTTAGACTTTGAATTATTACACTCACTTGTGGTTTGCCTGCTTATTTATTTAAACTCTCAATGTAAAAAAAAAAAAATCTTTTTGACCTTCTTAACACCTTGGTGTTTTTAACAATTTTTTGAAGTTACTCATTCAAATAGTTATATATGATTTGATAATGTTTTGCAACTTTACTTTCTGGTTGTATATCTACCGTAACAGTTTTGTAGTCGACAAATCTGTTTTCTGCTATCCTGTTTAATCCCATCATTCACTCTTCAACTGTATCGCTTTAAAACGACTATTTCTTTATACATGTACAAACCTGGAGTGGAACTAAAACCATCAAGTCAACAAGCAGTTTCAGGGAATATTATTAGTCATTTTCCAAACAACACCCGAGTGTGGTGGATTTTATGCGATTATAAGACCCAACTCCAAACCCCAAATAATACATCGGTGTTAATTTCCAGCAGGCGTGCCTCTGGTTGTGTACCCATGACATTGTAAACACAGATATTTATTTGGACAACTTGAGATAGCGTACGGTAGTTTGTTTTGCTCAGAGTCGCCCTCCCTTCATGTAATTAATCAACGTACACTCAGACATGCCGTGTTTGTTCAGGAGCCCATTAAATATTTTCAGCGTTCATCATCGGTCTCCCGAAAAAGGGGGGGCGGAAATGCAGGGAGGGGTAAACTGATGGCTTGTGAAAATGATCAGCGTTGAGTGCTGAGTATGAATATCTTGGCAGATTTACTCGAGTGTTGTAGCATTTCATCTGTAATATTTCAACGCTTTAATAGCAGTTAATGCACCAATATTGTTGTCCTGTAGATGTGAATTCCTTAGGTTTATTCTTACAGTCAATGCTCTGTAAAGGGATTACCAGAAAACTTGCGTGGAGGGCATCGGTTTTATCTGGACTAACCCTAAAAATCTGGAATATTGAGAATGGTTATGTTAAATCATTCAGGCCGAGCCCTTTGGCCAATCTCAGGCAGTATCCTGGACAGACCCTCTAGGTCGCTATTACATTGCCCCAGTCGCTATTTTTGTTTTAGTTCAATGAGCTAAAACAGTCACACCATGATGGAAGTACCACACGCTCTCATTCACAGAAATGCGATTACGCTTTTCCATTCTCTCTGGTTATCAGAAAATATCAAGCTGTGCGATATTTTGTTAACCTTAACAAGTTTGAAGTGCCCCACTCTGTTCCAGTGATTCAGACCAGCCTATTGTTTTTCTTCTCCTGGTGTTGCAATCGGCATGAACACTGCTGGCATTTTTAATTCATTCGTTTCAAGGATTTGTAAAACTTGTGTTGGCACTTGGCTTGTCTATCGCCACTGGAGCAATGAAACACTGTGCTGTAAAGTCTGCCAATGTAAGTTGCTTGTTTGAAGTAATTGAACTTTTACTTAGTTTAACTGCTGAAAAGTAGTCGTCACTCAAGAGTTTATCAAAAGTTTCCTATAGAACAATGTGTCTGATGTCCTGTAGCAGGTTTTGACCATCTCAATTTGCCTTTGTTGATAAATATTGATTCAGTTTGCTGGGTTTCCCTTCCTTTTAGAACTTCCCATTGTGCATTTTTTTGGCTTTTGTTCTTGAAACTGTTTTCAAGCGCTCACCATACGTAAACATTTTCCCACAGTACCAAAAATCCCCTGCCTAAACATTTACTTATGATATTACTGCCATGAATACATTTTGTATTTCAAAATGAACACCGAACCGCAAAACCCAATCCTCCTGGATCAGAGTTAACAATGACCACTCCATGGTTGCTTAGCTGTGTTGCTTACACATTACCGATTGAAGCCAAAGACTGACCACTTAACTGTACACCTCTTCAAAGTGTATGTTTCCTACTTGAGTTTACCTAGAAATTAGCTTCAAAAAGAGTTTACAATTGGCCATTGAACTTGAAAGCAAACAAAAATTTAACCGGGCAGTACACAGTGCAGTGACCAATATTTGTCTATTCTGTGGTCTGGTAAAGGTTTAAATCTTAACAAACTTTAAGACAAACATTTACTTTGGTGGGGTTTGGGGTTGTTTTTTTAAATACTTTTTTTCTTCAAATGAATCAAGTGGAACTCTGAATGTACATCTTGCTGCCATAAGTTTGAGTTAAAACAATTTCCAGTCAGCCTCTACATTGGACCAGTTCTCTATATTGGACCAGTCTGTTATATTGGACCAGTCCATTATATAGGACCAGTCCTTTATATTGGACCAGTCCTTTATATTGGACCAGTCCTTTATATTGGACCAGTCTGTGATAATGGATCAGTCAGGGTTACATTCCATTAAAAAATGCCTGTCAGTTCAATTGAGTTCATGTGATTGTCATCTGGCTGCTGAGAAAGTTGAGAAGTTTGTTCCACTTGTGGTTTGATATCATCGTTCCGAATGAAGAAAGAACTAAAAAAGACGGTTGTAAATGATCCGAGGGGGGCAGTTGTTTTTCCCACTTGTTGTTTTCTTCTGGGGACACATTCATGTGTAACTTAGTTACTCTGTTTTGATAGCATAGCCCCTAGACATTCACTGGAATTCCACAATGTTTTCTTTGCATCCAGAGGTTTGAGAATTCATTTTTGCCTCAAGCGTGTGTTCTCTCTGAAAAGATCTGGTATGTGAGGTGCTTTTGCTTACATTCCTGATGTCTATGTCGACGTTGCCAAGTCAATATTTGCCAAGAAAAACTGCTGTTCTGGGGGTTTTTATTTCACAAAGAAGTTTTGTGAGCATCTTGGGAATGTGTCTGTTAAAGAATGACGCAGTAATGTTATTTTTGATGCCTTTTCTTTATATTTTGAATTTGTACTTTTTTCGTCTGTTTTGTTAAATATTATCACGATGTGTCATCACGACCATTCATCCTTATTCGAATGGATGCATTCTTGATTTGAAGAAATGGGGGGGGGAAGACTTTGGGGAATACAAAATGTCTGGTCAATAACCCCAGGGGTTGCATTTAACATAAAAATACATTATGGCCATGGCCATCGTAAATCTGGCTTGTCGTGGGAGTATTTTTCTTTTACCAGTCCATTTGGTACTCATAAATCTTTGTTTAAAAAAAGACCGTTCTGAAACAAAATCCATCAGAGACATCAGAAAAAATGACTGCAACATTTCTATAGAATGAATGTGGAAAAAAAACTTCATTCGCCATGTTTAAACATTTCCGTTGTATTTAAGTCCTGAGCCATTTCCTCTGTAAATAAACTCGTAAATCTTCCAAGAAAACCTCTTGTTCCTAAACAAATCCAGACATCCCGCGTGTAAGTATGACACACATTTACAAACAAGTAAATCATTAACCAACAACCATACATACAGTTAGGGAACAGTGTATCTTTTATTCATACCTTTGGGATGTCACTTTTCGTTATATCATGGATTTTCTGTGTGGTGAGTCATTGGTCCCCCTTAATCCTGTGATCCAAAGTCATCATCGGTTCCCCCGTGGTATTGATTTATGACTCCATTGTCTCTTTTGCATCTTTTGACGTGGACGTGCCGTGAACATTTTGTCACAACTGTCACCAACGGTGGTCTTATTGATTCGGCGAAGACCCGTCCCAATCACGGGATATTGGTACTCCAAAATTGCCGAGGTGAAAGTGTGGACTTTTTAAAAATGAAAGAGTTGGTAGGAAAATATTGCGTTTGCATGAAGAGGTTTTCTTGTGATACTCCGTGATGTTACTTTATATTGAAATACTACAAAATATTGCGGTGTGTTGGCTGTCAGTGGGATTGTTCAATGTCCATGTCATGTTGAAACTGTTATAATATATTTAATTTTCCTCACCTTTGTTTTTTGATAAAGTATTACTTTAAAAACACGAATGAAATAAACTGTTTTTCCCAATAAAAGTTGTTCAATCCCGCAAAGCAAACAGTTCTTTGAAATGCAACCTTTTACAACGTGTTTATGTTTTAACACAATCGTTACCCATGCCACGGCATTTTCCTTCCCACATCAACCCAAACACCAACAATATGTCTGAGCCGGTCGCTGGCTAAGTTTATTAGAGCTATTTCAAAGCAATGAGGATCATATTTCACGGCTTAAGGTTCCACGTTTATTGTGTTTGAGAACTTCAGCGTGGTCCCCTCACAAAAGCTGTGGCAATTCTCTTGGGACTGGGGGTTGCACTCACGGTCAAATGTGGCTGTTCTTAATCCAGTGCGCTATCGTCCCCCACAAAAAAAAATTTCCTGAAGAATTTTGAGAGCTTTTACTCTCATCTAATAGTTCCCACTCTCACAGATGATAAGAAACCCTTGAAGATTATTTCACAAATCTTCTTTAAAGAGATGACATCTTTTGATTCTTTTTAACTGGCAGATCTTGACATACTTGTCAAAACAAGACGCTGATAAATAAGATGACAAATCTGCCACGGTAAAAGGCTTTCCCTCTTATAAATATTTTATCTTTATTTACAACAAGCATACAGAGCAAAAACATTTATTGAGAAAGAAAAAAAATTTAGAAAGTAAAATTTTGTATGTCAGAAATAATTTTACAAAATGTCAATATCTGTTAATCACGTCAGAGCACCTGTCCCTCGATTATGAATTTGCATAATCTATTTTTGACACATCAGACTAACTTGCAATCAATATACATTCGACTTAGTTAGGGTATTGACACGGAAAGCAGTGCCCGACACTGAAGATTCTGAGTGTCTATTCACAGCGCTAGATTCGGGCAAGTTTATTTATGACTGTGCTATACGCTCAGCATCATGTTTACAAAACAAATCATTTATCTTAAAGCCCACCTAACTTCTACGTAAACTCTTCTTCTTTTTTTTAAAGAAAACACAATCTGATGTTGATCATATCGTTAAAAGATGAACGATTTCCTTGCCCTCCACGGAAGTAACAGCAGAATGAAAATGGTTGGTTTGGCCCGTGGGAATACTTTAGTGCTCTTTTGTTGTTGCCGATTGCCCCATGAGATGAATAAAGGCAGGAAGTTTGAGTAGCTTATCCCTACGCTGGGAGAAACCGCTCTCTGAGTCATCGCACTCACGTTAATCACAACAATAATTGCAAATAATATAAAAAAATTCTAATAAAATTTAAAGAAAGAGTGCCCGAGACCTGCCAGTGTGGTGGAGCGATACCTTGTAATTGAGCTTTGAATCATACTGTAAAACGATCCCAACGATGTTTCTCTGTCTCTCTGGATGGCTGCTTCCTCCCTGCGTTCAAATTGGTGTGAGAAGCCAAGCCTGATCCACCAACAGACAATAGGCCGGCTCGTGTTCAAGATCTTCTAGTGGGGCTGACTCATCACCCACGCATACATTATTCACATCAAAAATGCGGAGGAAAAAAGTTTGGTGCCGGCGTAATTTTGGAGCAAATTCTATAACACCAGGGAGGTTTATTCTATAATCAAGAATTCTATGAATTTGTATGAGGGGAAACTTAATCCGTTACATTGTTAGCGTTTACACGCCGTCATTTCATGGAAGGAAAACATGTTATCGCCAACTTTACATTGTTCAATTTTCCTGTGTGTTTATTGTTAACCTACACTTGACCTCTTGCTGTAAAAACCACTCCAGACTTGACATGTTTTGCTATCATTTATGGAGAAATAATTTCTTTATCAGTTTGAGAATTGAGAACATCAGTGAGTGTGTATATAACACAAAGATAACAATATATGCCTCATATTTGTTGGTAAGGAAGGGCTCATAAAATAAAATAAATCACTTTGTTCCAATCCATCAGTTGAGGCATAAATCACTCAAATTGATTCCTGGTAAAAACAGGGGGAACAATTGGTACTTATTCCCAGCTAAAGGGTCATTCTTAACCAGTGTGGTAAGAAACAGTAAACAATCCCTCTCTCACACTCCTGATTCAGCCTCATTGTTGATTGAGCTTTTCATAGCGAGACAGCAAGGCTTCCCTGAATGTTTTCGTTAACCACTTGATTTTATTCCTAAAACAAATATCTCCTGTTGAAATTGAACTGAATCACAATATTTGGAATGGCCTGGCCTTGAACCTGACGTTCGATTTGTAAAGAGCTGCTAAGCAGAAACAATTGCTCAATGAATTTAATAGCTAAGCAAACATTAGCGGGTTACCAGTCCCATTCAGGTTACACTGTATGGTATTTTGGCTGGTAACCTTTTAATGTTCAGGATACCCCACCACCCCCCCCCCCTCCCCCTGCTTAGTGGATTTGAAGCTGGCCTTGTTGAGGCTTTGTAGGAGGTTTTTGTTTGTTTCCCCTTCAGTGTTTTGGGGGTATTACCTGCTGTAATTAGTTTGGTTCAATCCTATAATTGCATTCAGCATAGTGGAAGACCTTTGTTGAAATTCTGTGAATCGGAAAATTAGATTTGTTGTGTTGTTATTGGCTCCGGTGGTAGAGGTAGTGGAGCTGTTTGTGTGTGTTTAATATGGGAGACTCGAAGAGTGATTGATTGAAAACTTCATTAATAGCCACCATTGATTTGCAAACGTGAAAGACATAGTTTGTTTGTTGCTGTTATGGTTGAAGATTGGGAGGGGGGAGGGTTGGATTGTTTCCGAGGTTTCTCCTCGCAAGAGCTAGTGTATCAGGCCGATATTCACAAAGTACAGACTGATACGTTCAAATTACCGGATGATATGCAAACAAACAGTTAAATGCTCCAGATTGCACATTAGAGCTTCTAAAACTAAACAAAAACATGAAGTAAAAAATACTTCAAGGAACTCGTTTTAATTCAGCATGCTTCGGCCTATTAACTTGCAAAATTTTGGTCCAGAAGTGCCCAAAGTTTGGGAATCTTAGGGTGAACCCTGTTTAATGTTTTGAGAAATGGGCATTTTTTGTTATCCCCTCAAATTGTTAATAGTTCCGTGTGAATAACAGATTGGTATAATTATTGTTTACGATTATCTTTTGGGTTTTACAACTGTAAGAAATCAAAGAATATATATAAATAAATAAATAACAAATAGTGTAATGTACTTTCTAGCCGACTGAAGTTACAGTAACATTGTTCCATGGATTTTTGGGGTGGTTTTTTTTTTTGGGGGGGGTGCACAAAAGAAGTTGGCAGGAAAAAAAGAGAAGTTTACAGTTGTCGGCAAACACTTTTCCCAGAATGGTTTGACAACTTTGTGAATAAAAAAAATTCACAAAGGATCATTCAAAACTACCAGACATCTTTGGAATCCGGTTCAACCAGAACATTTTTAATGTTTTTCAATTTCAAGTAAACGAGTAAACAGTGTTGTTGTAAAGAGATGAGTTATCAACCGGTGACCCATTTTGACATTGGAATGAATAGTGTTGACAACATTTTTTTATTCCATGTGAATGTTACTGACTCGCGTCACTGCTTCTACCTCTAGCATGCTTCCAGTCAATTTCAATTTCTTTTTAAAACGACATTACTTCAACCCAACTTGAAATGTTCTTACTAATTGGATCGACTAGCATTCTGGTACACTATCTGAATATCAGCTGTAAGTGTTCGGGGTTTATCTTTACAAATTACATATCAGATTATTAATTTTGTTTTTAGCTTGAAAGCCTTGAATTGAACATTTTGGATGGGGCATTCTTGCAAAATGTTGCTGTTGTATGCTTTTCTTTACAAAACTTTATTGAAATATGGGCGTTGTCATGTTAACCATTGCAAGCTTTATACGACTAGTAATTTGACATTTGTTTACATTTCATTTGATTTTCTTATGTAGGCCTACACTTCAACTTTTCCTATTTCTTTAAACTCTTCAGCACGACAGTACCAACGAAAAAGGGCTAGTATCAAGTTACAGTTTGGAAAATGATAATATGAACTACCATTTGATGGTAATCAATTGTTAGACCTCGTTTTGGATAATGAGGTGCAGGTGTTGGATAGCTTTAATTGGTCTGTTCTAAAAAGAATATTGACTCATAAACCCAGATTAGCTTGGCATTTATAACCTCATCCATAATAACCTGGAATAGTTAGTCTACTTTCTGGCTGATTCCTGGCTGATTCCGTTGCAGAATGACAGCCTAAAGTGCTCCAAGTTGTGACTTTTATTAGTGATTTATTGGCAACAAAATTCGGTAACAGGTGTTAGCATAAACAACATCCTGTATACAATGGCCCTACCAATCATCAAACGAAAAACACCAACTACAAAAGTAAAGACCAAACCAACATTAGTACAGCCCTACAAATGAAATGATTGATCACTTTGGTTATCAATTTAGTTCACCCATTCTGCAAGGTTTCACAAGGTGAAACAAAATTCTCTGTGGACCTTGAAAAAGAGAATCAGGTTTTGGTTGTTGTGGTAGGGGAAATTCCAGCCAGACTGTTTTGTGATGTCACTGACAATGGGAAACCAGTGGAACTGCCATATTACATTGCTGCACTCCTGCAGATAACCAATTCTCCTTCAAAATCGGCACAAAAGATGTGCGGTGTTTTACAATGCTGGACACCAGTGGACAAAGTGTTACAAAATAAACAAACACTTTGCTTGAAGCCTCTGGAAAGTGGGGGTATTTTGTCCAGAGTGAAAAAGTGAAAATGGGGGGATTTGGCAGGACAAGCCCTAACGAACCTTGCCCCAGGGTGTGGGGGGCCTCATTTGGCACACAGAAATAGCATAAAGTGTTTTGGACTTACCGGTGTGATTGATGTGTTTACAAAAATTACAAAAAGAGTCAGAGGTGAAAAAAGACAACTCAAGCAAGAAATGTTTGTTTATTTGTAATTAGTATCAGGGAGGGGGCTTTTGGTGTAAAGTGTGCCTTTTGTAGCTCAGTGGTACACGTAGTCTGGTGGGATCACATCATCCTGTTACTACCGTTGACTAATTCTGTTGGATGATGAGAGATTTTACTGTACAGATTCCAGCAGAGGTGAAAAGATGGTGACAGAACTGAAAGTTGATGGATTGGTACCCAGTGGACAAAATTTTTTGAGATAAAGAGATCAACGCAGGGGTTAGGGAACTCAGTGTCAATAAACTGTTAATATTTTGGTCTAGTTATTTGCCCATTCCTCGTCGGGAACACACACAGGCTTCTATAACGCAGACATGTAGGTCAATAATTTATAACTAATTACCGACAGAACCTGGATATTACTCACAGTCTATGCTGAGGCTGCATCTTGTCACAGTGTCAATGGCATCGTCGTCAGCCTGCAGGACCAAACAAACCCCCCAAAAACCTCATTACCAAATTTGGTTACCTTTGGCGTGGGAGGATTCTTTGCCTTTGATTTGTCCGCGCTCTCTTTTTGAATAATGTTCCACAGTAAACTGTTATAAAACAAATTTGAAATAGGAGTAAATACAGCTCAGTTTCCAATCAGAGATTCCTGCCAGGCAAACACATGTTGTCGGCTTGAACACAGAGGCTAAGACCCAAGTCCAACAAAAACCACAAAAAGGTCCAGATTTCACCCCTAGAATAGAATGCTTGATAACCCGCCGTAGGAGGTATAAAAAAAACTTACAATGGGCCAAGATTTGGAAACATACTGTAATTAATACGCCATGCTTTCTCATTTACAGACATGCCCCGTATGTGCTGGATGAATGCGTTTGGCTGGTGGCTTTACAGTGTAAATGTAATCCCTTTTCACACCAGAGCAAAAAAAGCAGGCAATCCTGGTTACATTTTCACATGCTTGTAAAATGTAGCGAAATTGTCTTCATGTGACGGGTCTCCGCATTGGTCACTTTGTCCCATATTCCGTTCCAAATCAAAAATTGGAGATTAATGTTTCCCTTATCTGGGACCATATTGAGAGGTATGTTGTGGATATTTGACAGATATTTTTGTTGGTTTGTCTTGACTTCATAATTTGAGAATAAACATTTTTGCTTACACATTTGTTTTTAATACAACTAGATGCAAGTTTTAATCAACTAAACAAAATCATAGTAGATATCAAAGAATAGATCAAATTTCTGTACAATTTATTTGTAAACTCCAAAGTATTGACAACATTTTTGTTGCCAGTGCCAAAACCTTGAAAAGGTGTGACAGATTTGCGTGGTTTTTTTCATTGTATATTTTGTCCTTGGTTGCCCCATTGTCACACCTTCATTTGTATGTAGTTTTGGTCATCAGTTGTGGTGTTTGTTGCCTAATGTTAGGGAATAATTTCAATTATTTAAGTTCCGGTTTGATTACAAATTTGCTGTTTCACTTTGCTTTGGTTGATTCTTATTATTTGGTTTTGATCACTTTGTTCCTGATTGTTGTGATACTGCAGGGTTTTTGGTTTGTTTTTTTTGGGGGGGATGGGGGCAAAATGTTTATTTGCAGCTTTTGTTTGGAAACACTAAACATTGAGGAATCTACAGTGTAGCCCTTTCTGACCGAAACCTGTTCATATAATTTCCTTGTTTTGAATTTCCTTGTTAACACATTCTGAGTAGTCCATCAACATTTCTGTACTTTAAAAACAAAATTGTTCCTTTTTGTTGAAATGAGTGTTTTAAAGTAACTATAAATGCCAGTTAAAACACACAAGGACCAGTCAGAATTCTATCCAAGTGGTCCGGCTGGCTTCTTCCGTGTTGAGAATCATCTCTATTTTATGTGAAATACGGACCCGGTGAACAAACTGGCGGACTAGTGAAATGACAAGTTAACTGGTCCTGCGGGCTCGTCATTGAAAGATATAAGGGCAAACCCTGTAAAGCCTTAACCCTGTTGCCAGACAGTCCTGGCAGGCTTAGTTTCCCTTTCAGCAAGTAGTCTCCCCTCGACAACCAAAAAGTTTCAAAGAAGATATATTTGCTTGTGTGATTTCAACTCTATTATACCTCTATCCTCCAAAGGGTTAGGGGTGCGTGTGTTTGCTCTCTCTCTCCCTCCCTCTCTCTCTCTCTCTCTGTTATTCCTCCATCTTCTAAAAGGATTGGGGTACATGCACTCTGCACATTGGTGCGCCTAGGGGTGTGACCACCCATGTGTGATGTACCCCCGTTGTGAGGGGAGTTCATGCCTCGAAGTAATGAGTGAAATATTGTAAAGAAAAGTGTCTAAATCAGGATGGTTCATGACATACGTTGCCTGTGGGTATTTAGAGGTAGACCACCCTCGCGTTTGTATATAAATGTGTATTTTTTTTATAGAGTGTTCATTTGGCAATTTGAAAGTTTGCACTTGGAGTTGACAGTTTGAAAGAAATTTGTTTTTGGACAGCGTAACAGCATTCCATTAGTTGGGAGGCTCATCAAAATGGCTTATTGATTGTTGTTGTTTTTTCCAGAGGGAATGGTGGATCGTACCCTTCCGTACAAATATCTATTTTGGTCCCTCGTAGAAATCAGTTAATTTGTGGACAAAAGTCTTTTGTATGATTTGCAATGGATGGCACCATCATTTCTTGGTGGTGTTTAATCACTGGGTTTTAGTGCCTTTTGTACTAGGAGCCAAGATCCCTGTCTCCCACCCAAACAGGGCCTATCTTTCAGGAGGGTGAGTTGTCCATGAAACTTATCCCATTTGCTCTGACCTCTAAAAGATGTCTGCCAACCCCATACAGTATCAGTGGTATGGAACAAAGATCAGTCATTAGAAATTAAAGGATTTGTCTGGATTATGTCTGCAGAGGTGTGGATTATCCCTTGATCTCTTTTGTAGCACTGTCTGCTGTGACTGTTATGGGTGACAGTAGGGATTTAATGATGAGTTATTGCTAGGATGATGGGGGTGGCCTGCTGACAACATACAGATTTGGGGAACTCAAAACTTTAATCATAGTTCGCTAATTCTATCGGATTTGGCAGAGACATTTCAGGGAAAGGCAGTGTTGGTTAAACTTCCACAGTGTTAATGATGATCAATAATTAGTGTTCCATGATGACAACTGTTCATGCTGGGTCTTCCTTGAAAACTCAAGTAATGCAACCAGGCATTGTGGGAAAGTGCAGAAGGTGTAGCTTCAAATCTGTGCTAAGGAAGGGGGTCCGGATTAGAATCAGGCAGGGGAAACTTTGGTGATGGAGGGTGAGAAACTCAAAACTTATCCCCTCCCTGGCTTGCGAGATCTAATTAAGGGAAAACTTGTGAATGGAATTTCTC
>CM021531.1:11284442-11295046 GCA_010994315.2 Pisaster ochraceus
CCTGTTTTTTTTCAGCCAAGGTCACTGTTCCCCTCCATTAAATGCAATTACATTAAACGGACATTTTTCTAATCGTTGACACACTATAGATCAAACTATTTTATTTTGTTTCCATCCCACAAGGCAATAGATCTGCCTGATACCCAGGGGCGAGCTTATGAGCAACAGATTAGTCCCATATGTTCACAGTGGGGTCGAGATAAACTCACCAGTTGCTAACTCCAAAGAAAAGAATGACAAGTCAGCTGGGAATGGGCACTTTTTATTGGGGGGGGGGGAATTTGTATTAAAATTATGAACAACTTGAGGCTTATTCAATTAGTTTTTAATGAGTTTGATTACAGATATTAGAACTGTAAAAGGAGGGTAAAACTTTATGGAAAGTTTTTGCAGTAACCTGACTTTTTCAACTAAGTTAAGAACTAAAATACCAGGGATCTGTTTTGACTCCAATCACTTTGTGAAAACCCAGATAGCTTGTTATTGACTTCATTACAGTCTATTATCAGAGTGTAAGGTGCCAACAAGTGTCTCAAACATAAAATCAATACTAGTTTGAACCCTATTGATAAATCGATTGAGCTATAAGCAATGGGTTGTTGACTCTGTTACATGATTCAGTAAACAAGGGAAGGAAAAAGGTAAAAGTTATTTGTGGTCAAGCTGCCCCTTTATATAGGCAATGGTTTCTACACTTAAGCCAGAGTGTCACCTGCATTTTCATCACTGCCAGGGCCCAATTTCATAGAGCTGCTTAAACAGAAAATATTGCTTAAAGAAATTATGCTAAGCGTCATAAAGCAGGACACCGGTAACAGATGCTACATGTGAAGTGGTATTTTAGCCGGTAATCTTTTTCTGGTAAGCAAAATTTTGTTGTGCTTAGATAGTAATGGTGCTTCATCAGCTATATGAAATTGGGCCTAGTTCCTTGGTTGCATTTTTACTTCAATGGATTCCCCAATATACTTCTAGGTTCTTACAAAATCAAGTAACGTCAAGTACAAGTAACATCCTGGGTTGTTGGGGGTTTTTTTTTGTAGTTGGAGAGCGATATAAAATCTTTATCCCATGAGACTTATAAACAGAAAAGAAGAGTTTGGAATACCACACACGTTCTCTTTGTCACTGGTTGACACAACCCAAACTGAATTGTAACAGTCATCCGGGAGGAATTTGTCATTCTTTATCGCTGCTCTTTTTTTCTTCTTTTTTTCCGGTAAGTAGGTTGCAAGAAGTATTTTAAGTTATGGTGATCAGTGGCAAACTTAATAATGTCAACTCTTGAAGTGTGACTAAAAACTTTTGAGCAATGACCACACACATTCACTTTGTAAGCGTTGGAAGAAACAAAGCGTCCACTTCCATCGCTGTAGAGCAAAACCCTGGATGGTGAAGACTTGCTAATCCATCTGTGCATTTATCAGGCATCGTACTCCTTAAGAAACCACCGTACAAAGGGAGGATTTGAAACTCAGGTGTCTGAATGAAGTTGAGTATTAGAGACGGGATTGTTCATGGAGACGGTGTACGCAACAAAAGAGCGGCAACTTGGAGGGAACCTGAAGAGTGCATGGCATGCAGAGTGACTGGATTACTTAAATCTCTTAGGACCTTCGGATTTCCGATTTCCTTCATTTCCATCCTTCATTGGGATTCTTTTTCTTTTTTCTTTTTTTTCTATTTCCATCCCAAGTATTGTGTACCTCTTTTTAGGGAAGAATTTTTGTTACAGAGGGAGCTTTGTATCGTGTAGAAGAAGGGTTTTGTACCAATGAATTGCTGGGAATGTTTATTGGTATGGTGAAAGTGAAACCTTACCTGTGCAGGTCTGCATGAATTTATCTTTCTTATTCATCCCTCAGAAATGTCTTCACTAAAAAAAAAGCTAATGGTAATGGTCTGGGGAACAATGCAGCTGCTGTGGAGTATTCGAATGCTCTTTTCCTCTTTATTTGTGAAAGTACTGTGTCCTGTGATATTTCAGATTTTAAATTTGATCTGTCCTGTGTGGCAGGTTTCGAAAATGAAAAAACGTGACTGTATGGACCCTTGCTCAATTACAGAAAAACTAACCTGAAAATCATAAAACAGATTTTAAAAACTAGTGTGCGTAGAAATCATTTTATGATTTGGAATTCAAGTTTTCAAATAGAAAATATTAGGTTGTCTTGTTAAAGATGTAGAGTGGTAAATTATCAACTCAATTCAATTGTTTGTGAGAAGCTTTTTTGCCTAACTGGACCCTGACCCAGAGTAACACATAGCTCTCTTTAAAAAAATAGAGAGAGGGCCTGTTGGTCATCATATCCCAGAACAAGGACGCTCTCCAAGGAGTAGAGGGTCAGTGATAAATGAGAGAAGTCTAACCTTACTGCCTCTAAAAGAAAATAATTGAGCAATTAATTACAAACTTCAGTCAGGCCTTAGTATTGATTTCCACCTGTTTGGGGGTATTTGTGGTAGGTCCTGTCTTGAAAAGCGAGGTCCAATGAGTTTTGTTGTGTGGCCACAGTTGAAAAGTCACCCAGCTGACAAAGGGATGATCTTTCTGTGGTAGTGGCTTTGAGAGAAAAAAAAGGAGTGGGCTAGAGTGTGTCCAGAAAGGGATTATGACTTACAAAGGCGGCGGTCAAAGCGGTGGCTTATTGTTTTCTGACCAGTTGCTTGACTGCCCAACAAAAAAGCTACTTTGATTAACTGGATGCATGGGTTGGCTTTTGGGTGTTAATTGATCTTGGTGTCTGGCATGCTAGAGGGGGGATTGAAATGGCTTTAGTAGAGCAATTCATAAGTCAGCTGTCCATGAAATAAATTATCCCATGTGTCAGAACAACTTTTGACTTCAGTAGAGACCACACATCCACCAGAAAGTCTACGAAATAAAGGTTAAAATTCTTTGTTGAGTTTTGGTTCATCCATCCTTTCCCCATCCCTGGGATGTCTGCTCTTATCTCCAACTGGATGACTTCAAAAGTGCCACCTGTTTTTGTGATTTAAAAAAAAAAATCCATCTGAAGAGCCTCCTTGGATCACCTGGGCAGCATTAACTTCATGCTTCAGCAAACTGGCTCCAAAGATCTTGCCAATCAAGAACCCCTCAGCCAATAGACTTAGGAAATCTCTTCCTACTTCAATTCAGAAGCTTACTACCTAGCAAGTTGTCATTGTGACACTGGTGCCATATATTGCATTTGTCCAGCAGTAGTTTGACCTGGTCTTATGGTTTGATGGTCAACTTAACGCTTCGCGACATCATCATCATTGGTGATTGTTTCCTCATCAAGGGTACCACTGCTGATCATCATTGGTGTGATAACGTCCCTCCAAGTTTTATTTTCTTGACGTTTCTTGAACTTTTTGGGATTTGTCTTTCTCTGCTGGTTTTGACTTACCTATAGGATTGATTTGTTTACTCCACGATGCCTGCAAGTGCTTTTCATCATGTGAGTACAAGAGTTTCTGGCCATTACGATAAAACAAAAACAGATGATAGTGTAGAATCTAATTCTCTTGCTATTCTACGGTTTTCTTTTAAGATTTTGAATGTTAGATCTTTTGAGAATAACTTGTGTAAAATGTCTCTATATTTTATCAAGGGGCAAGTTTGGATTGTGAAGAAAGTAGTCATTAGTCAATTAGTTTATTGCCCAACCCCTGTTGATCAACCCCTACATCCACACCTTTCAATTCTCACTTTAAACAATCCAATGTTTGTCCTCACATGTTAATCCACTCAACAAGTTTATCATGGAAAGCTGTGAAACTCCCTGATTGAAAACTTCCTGGTTTTATTGATTTACTCAGGGAATTAAGCACTGTAGGTGAGAAGAAAAAGCTAATTGAATCTCACTCCTTCCAGAATAGCTTTCAGCAAAAATAAACAAATGTGTTAAAATGTGGAGTAGATTATTCCTCCATGGGGTGAATAGGTGAATGTGAAATGGACACTGTGTGCATGGAGCACTGTGTGTCAACCCAGGGGCATAGTATTACTACTACTATAGTACTACTAGGGTAGGATGGTCAAGATTTTCCTGTGGTGGGTACTGGAAACTGAATAAGGAACTACTTCTAGTACTAGTACTGATTAAGAAACTACTAGTACTAGTATTACGTAGTTCCTTATTCAGTTTCCAGTACCCACAGGAACATCTTGACCATCCTACCCTAAACCAAATATTTTACATCCCTTGACAAGATTGTTATTAATAATTGTGAAACATTTTGGACCCTGGCTCCTGGAAAGCCTTCCTACTTGTCCTCTGTATTTACTGCATGCCCATTGTACGGCACTTTTCTACAAATGTACCCTGTCTTTAAACCCCTTATGTTTGGAGAAAGGTAGAATTTTGATTTAGGAAGTATTATTTCCCATGCCAAATCAGACCCCTTTTCATCATGTACTTTCTTTAGTTTCTCATTACAAAGCCTAACCACTGTCCTTCATTGTGGTATTTTTTCATGAAACAGAAAGGTTTATTTTGTGTCGGCAGACCGGCAAAGTAAAGTAACAAAAAAGCTCCAAAGGTACTGTCTGGAAGTGTCCAAGGGCACGATTGTTTTTCCTACTCCCTCTCAAAATACATCGTCCACAAAAGGATAAAAAACACAAACTGTCAAATGAAACAATTTACTGATCCATAAAGCATTTGTGTATGTTACATATCTGTGGTTGATTTCTGTATAACATCTCCTCCAGTGAAGTAGACAGCCACCATTAATTCAATCCACTTTTGCCTCAAATCTCAAGTTTTGTGGGCGGCTTGCTCTGGTCTGAAGCCCCCCTGAAGTGCAGTAATTTATCTCATTTATTGAAAGAGAGCAGCTGGACCCAAACCTAATTTCTTCCAGGGGGGACCCTGATGTGTAATCGGGAAAAGGTTCCTGGAAAGGGAAAAAAAAAGTTGTGTTGTGTGTGGGGGAATTGCTAGCTGTAGGACTGAATTAAGAGATTAATTGGGGTAGATAAAGACATTGGAAAATCCAAGAAACAAGATCTAGTAACCTTAATGTAGTCACCAATCAAGAATGTGACTGACTGTATTTTTGTTTCCTTTTTTTTTTCTTCCCCTCCATGGTTTTATCAGTCTGAAAATACAGACACAAACGATAACATGAGATTTCTTCTTTTTTCATAAATGTTGTCGTTCATTTATCTCTCAAGGTCTCACTACCCAAACAGCCAGTCATGGCAGTACAACATACGAACAATTTAAAACCTACAAAGTTTTTCGGGAAGCTGCGGGGAACCCATTAAGAAGCCAAGCTTGTTAAACCATGGTTAAATACGAGCATGCACGTTCATTATGCTGCAAAGCTTGTACTCTTATCTCTCCAAGCTTTCAGAGCGTGGCATGAACCAAAATATCTTAACCATTATGGAGAATTCTTTCATTTTTGTGTCAATATTTGTGCAGGGATCTCTATTCCCTGCTGTCCCAAGGCAAAATAATTCTGTGCTATTCAAGCTAACCTTCAGGCAGATTGTCATCTAGTATGACAGTTTGTTTTCTTATCCCTGACAACAAATGACATTCTTGTTTTTTCTAAATGGTGGTGATCTATCAGTCAGACAACAATTCTGCCGTTGTTGAACAACATTCAAATCTCATATCTCAATCGTGAAAAACAGAAAACAAAATCATCGCAAATCCTTCTGGAGTGACTTTAGAAGATGCTGTTTTGTTCTTGTGACAGCTAAATAAAGAGAAACTGGATGCGAAGAAAATCCATCAAGATGATGCCGGATTTGGAGAAGAATTCTTAGACAATGTTCGGTAATCCATAGACGGCTTAAGGACAATCCAAAAGGGATTATCCCCAGCTTTGAAATCACAGTCCCTGAGTGGACTGGAATTCTAGATATGTCCCGGGGACGCTCAGAATGGATTTGTGGTTTTTATTTCGCCATCGTTCATAATGAGTAGGATGACCCTGCGACGGATTAGGAGTTTTTTCCAGCAGTCATCCCTCTTGTCTTTATCTCATTGTAGTTTTCATAACAGATGTCAGTTGGGCGTCACATCTTTTAGTGATGTAACATAACAGACTGTCAATTGTATCTTTTCTAAAAAAGCATTTTGAGCGAGAAGAATTCATGAGGACAAAGAACAATTTTGCGAGATGGCATTTTATTTGTAAAAAGAGAAATATTTGACTAGAGGTGGGGATGGATCAGTGAGTGAAAGGAAAGAAGGTGGTAGATGTGACCAATTTGGAATTGAAGTGTTGATGTCTTTGGCTCTTTTATCATCAGATAAATTTATGTTGGGAAACGAGGAGTGAGAGTTTCTCATAGACTGTTGAGATTGGTTGTATTTGGGAAGGTGAGGGGGTTATCTTCTGTTATCATGATATGTCATACATATCAAATGAATATACGTGACCTGAAAGTTTGTTTTAGAGAGTTACATTGCGAGAGAAGAAACATCATCTCACTTATTGGCATCTTCCTTTTCTGAAGTTTGTGTCATATTAAACTTATTACGACTTTTCTCTTGTTTTCTTGACTATCTACAGGCCCATGTGGTGGCAGCGTTCGAGCAGAGCCTGTCCAATATGACCAATCGCCTTCAGCAGCTGACATGCGACGCTGATCAGAAGGACAGTGAACTACAGGATCTCCGCAACAAGATTGAACTGTTGAAGTACACCCAGCAGGCTGCCGGAGAACGTAACGGACAGCCGCTGAGCGTAGACTCTGCTGCACTGCTCCGAAAACAGTCCTTTGGCAAGGACTCCAGTGCCTGTAAGTATTCACTCTGGACATTCCTCATGACGTGGCTATGTAATGCCTGGTTCCCTGTCTGCTGTTATGATTTAAATGGCAATGCACAAACAAGGAGCCAGACTATAGAGTCCCGACAAGCCTCAGTTTGGTTGTACTAGTTTCAATGGGAGAAATAACATGGCTACTCTTTGAAAAAAGATCTTGTGAGGGATATGATTTAGTAAATTGAATCTCTGTTCCCTCCCCCTTCCTTCTCGCCCCCCTTCCCCCATGAAAAAAAAAGAAACAATTATTTGTTGCATCATACCCATATTGTTTGTGAAATATGTCAGTGCCTAACCCTTGTACAGCAAGTTGAGACCCTATTAATTACCAGGTGTAAAAAGTCAACAAGTTCATAGTTCTCAATCTGAGATTGCTCAGCTGGCTAACGAGCCAGTCCAGCCTCAAAAAGACCCTCTAATGAAATGAAAAACAAGTTTAAAGGCATGATCCCCTTTGGTAAAAAAAAAGTGCATTTTAATTAGAATAAACGCTTCGTTACAATGACGATGTTGTTAATATTTCAGCTTGTTTTATTTGAGTTGGCTTTGAAGTTTCAAAAGAAAATTGTTGCTGTTCAAAGTTTCTTGAGGGAACAAATAAAACAAATAAATTATTTATTATCCTACTGACTTCCTACATGAAAACTAATTTGATCCATTAGAAGTTGTTTTCCTTGCAATCATCAGGATGTCAAAGACTGGATTTTTTATTTTATTTTTTTTATTTATTTTTTTATGTTTATACTTGTGATGTCTGGGGACATCAAAGTAATTTCAGGCTCCTGTTATCTCCGAAGAAGTGTAGAGTCATTACTTGTATTCAATATCGTACCTTCCCTTTAACAGATTCTGAAGAAAGAAAAAACATTTGCAAACAACCCAGACAAAGGGGGTTGACATTAAGTTGTAGATAAAAACCGCCGTTCTTAAATCCGTCTGGTCTGAATCAATAAGTCCTGATGACTTCCCCGCCCCAAATGGACAAGTCTACGAATCTGCTATGTTGAGAGTCTAAAGGTCTATTTACACAACCAGTGTACGCTACTGTCTACAATGCTATTATCTCATTCAAAAGCTCATTTTACCACCACCAGTGGAGTAACAAGTGACATTTGATGGTTGCTGTTTTCATATTTACCAATGTAACAATGACTTCTATGGGTTTTGTCACATTTTGTGGTGGAGTCACGAGCCGGGGGGTGTAAAAGCAAAATGGCAGAAATAGTTGCTTTTGTGCAGTTTTGGGTGAGTATGGGTTTCAGGAATGCTGTAAACAGGTAAACACCGTGGCTTGTGATGGTTAATCAATACAGTTTTATCAATCTGCATACAATGTAGAATTTGTTATCTTTCTGTTAAAAATAACAACAAAATTCAGAGGAATTGGTTGTGAAAATCACACAAGACACAAAAATTGAGTGTGAATGATCACTGTAAGTTATTTTAATTAGTCAGAAATATTATGTAATTAAATTCATGGCATTGTCCAGCCAACCCATACAAGCCAGCACAAATACACAGCATGTGTAATTAATGCAGCCTTGCTGAATGAGAGGGTATGTTTTGGGTTCATTTGAGATTCATGAATGAGCCGCCCGAGCTAAACAACCAGTTTGTGTTTCTGTCATCCATCTGCAGTTCCTGAGGTGAGAATAAGTCGTCAGCTCTCTACAGATAGCATGTCCAGCCTCGCATCCATGACCAGTATGTCAAGTTTTGGATCGGCAGTCACCGACTCTGAAGTAACAGACGGCAAGAAAAACGGCAAGAAGAAGAAGCACTGGGTAGGTCAAAGGTCAAAAACCAGCTATCATGAAATGAAGTCTTGCTGTATCTCAGAGATTATGGTTTTTGTACTGGATGCATTCCAATATCAGACACTCAAAATAATTTGATTCAAGTTGTATAACCTGTCTAAATTCAAGAGGTTTTTTTGTATGATAAAACCCATAATTTTTATTTTGAATCATCCCACTGCTAAACATGTTTTGGTTTGTATTTTACAATAGACAATGAAACCACAATTGCACCGCAATTCCTCCCGCAATTTGACATCATCCCCCATTCATTCATCCCTAACAATCGTCCATGCTGTCGCACAAGTGTACTTCAGTTCAATGCACAGCACTTTTTATCGGGGTTGATATAAAGCTAGTAAATATTTCTTTGGGCATGGCTGCAACAGCATTTTGATTTCTGACTATATTGTTAATTACTTTTGTTGGTCGCACATGTTGCTTTCGATCATTACATAATCACGCAGTTCACATAAAGCACTAGCAGTGAATACATGACAATTGGGACAGCAAACCTGGCTTTATCCACTCTGCACATTCTTATGAGGGAGCCCTTCACACGGCCAGTTCAGAGCTTTATATTGAGAGAGTTGTAACAACTTGCGATTAGAAGCCTTTTTTTTTGCCAAAAACACACAGGGTGCCAGACTAGTCTGCACAATGGGTTAGACCAAAAATGGCTTCCAACAACCATGTGACCAAAGCAAACTGCTCCCTCCATGTCACAACTCCCTCAATACATAGCTCTGAACCAGATGCTTGTATCAAAATCAATCAAAGGGCCCGTGTGGCTGATTATGAGGCCACATCCACATCATGCGACTTTGGCTACGCCAATTGCTGTTAGCTTCAGCGACGACATTGGAGCAGCCTTAGCCACTGCGGAAGCCATCAATTGAGACATGGCCAGATTATGAGTACATTGTGAAGACGAAAAAATCAAAGCAGTGAATATCACAAACTGCACACAAGACATGGGCAAACTGGCCACATTTAACCAATAGAGGGCCTTGATGCACATAGCTTGGTTTCATTTACTGCTGACATCCTATCACAGTGAACTGCTCCGTATAACTTTGCAACTGTAGTTTTCTTTCCCATTTTTTTTTGGGGGGGGAGTGGGTTATTTCAAGAATACTTTCAGATTGTTCAAGTCAGCAGACAAAAAGCTTCATGCAACTTTGGTTGCCCCTTTGGGCTTTGGGAAGTTAAGATTGGAGCAGTTCACTTGATCCATTTCAGTACCCAGGCTAATGATTTTTTAACCTTCATTTCGCCTCTTCACTCGCCCCCACCCCTCTTCCTCACACCCACACCCTCCCCTCAAAATCAATCCGTTCAGATTTCATCAAGCGATAAGGTATAATTTCATCTCTTCCTGCATGATAACAGTTTTTCATTGTTGTGTGACAATTTATACCCATTTGTAATTTTTTATTTATATTTTTTGATAGTTTTGGTTGCTTGCAGGATTGTTTTTATTTTCTGTCGAAGCATGGATGTGTTCATTGATTTTGATTCTTACAGGTGTTTAAAAAAAAAAGTTTTTTAAGGGAATAAAACTGCATATTAATTTAAAGGCAGTACTAACTGATGGAGACCACTCTACTCTGAAAGTAAACATGCTCTACTAGGGTTATGGGATGTGATCAAAACTAGTCGTATAAGTGCCCAGTTTTATGACAGTACAAAGTATTTGGTGTTATTGCACTCATAAATTAATACGTTAAGTGGTGTGAATTTACCCCCCAGTTTCCCACCCAATTTGTTTTTGTTTTCATTCAATTTATATTCATCTAGATAAGGCTGTTATTTATGTACAGTTTGATGCTCCTTTCACACAAGTTAATTTCAGGGGAAATTCTAAGGAAAACTTTGTTGACCTTTTTTCACCACTTGAAGTCTCACTTTTCCCCCTTTTTTTCCCACTTACAAACCCTGGCAGACTTTAAAAAAGCAGTCATTTCCCAGGAAAAAGCTACCCCTGCTTGGGTGTCGGGTTAAGGCAGATAACCATGGGGGATAGCATAC
>CM021531.1:11295274-11316138 GCA_010994315.2 Pisaster ochraceus
GGGGTTTTACTTCCTCAGAATCAGCTCTGTAGTGTGAAAGGGGCTTTTAGTTTGTGATATTCCTCACTGTAGTATTCCTATATTATCTACAGAGAAATAGCTCACATCAGGGTGTGTGTTCTAAATACTTTCTTTAAAGCATGATTAAATTAATAAATTCACCGTCTTAGTACATTTGGGATTCATGTATTCTTTAAAGCTTTGCATGGTGAACAGATGACAGTAAATCAAATATTTTCAGAGGCCCAACAAATATAACATGTCTGTTCCTGGAAGGCATGGTAAGCCAGATTTAAGGCACTGTCAGGCCTGGCCTCTGTTACCCTCTGGTTTTCGCCATGGTGCCCCTTCAGAAGTTTCTCATAGACTTCAAGATATTCCCAACTGAAGTGCCCTATGCAAAATGAGACTAGCCTTGCCCTCTCAATGATTCCAGGCCTGCAGTGTAACGTTGTGAATTAATTTTGAGCGTAGAGCTACAAACAGGCAGAATGGTCAGCAACAAACAGGCAGAATGGTCAGAATGCAGGTTTCAATAAAGTGAGCGGCTGTTTCCAAACATACCCAGAACTTTTCAGGTAATCTTTGAAATAGACAAACCATCGATTGGTTTAAGAAGGGGAGACTGACATCTTTGTTGTTATCTCATTAGCTTCGTAGTTCCTTCCGAGCTGCCTTCAGTAGAAAGAAGAGAAGTGGCACAACCACCGATACAGAAGACTTGGAGAGTAACAGCTCCTTCCAGAGTGGTGGTTACCCTGCCAACCAGCAACTGAAGACCTCAGCATCGACATCCGCGTAAGTAACAATTTCTACAAGGATGGTGTAATCTGGTTGCATTAAGCTTTACTCAGTTCTAAAAAACAAAAACACACAGAAGTGTTTGGTTCTTCAGCATAACCATTGACCATCACATTTATAGCTTAAAGGGGGGTATACTTTTGGGTCAAAGACCAGTATTTTCACTTGGTGCATAAATTAAAACAAACCTGTGAAAACTTGGGCTCAATAAATCCTCAAAGTTGCAAGAAAATAATGAAAGAAAAAACACCCTTGTTGCTTAGAATTGAGTGCTTTCAGATGCCTGAGAAAGGCTTCATGCCTGAAGCCTTTTTTCAGACTCAAGTTTCGGGATGAAAAGTTACCTCGTTTTCTTAAACTATATTACTTCAAATAGGGTCGCACTAACTGCGGTCAACTGCCACTGACAGGTATTATCACAATAAAAATGACAGTTATAAAAATATCCAAAGAAAACCAAAACAGTGTAAAAATGTACTTTGTTTTACATATTTTATCTCTTCCCTCAGAATCTACGATGCCCAACAGAGTCAAGAGACAATCAACGACTTAAAGAGGAAACTGAGAGAGAAGGAGACCAAGCTGACAGATATCAAGCTTGAAGCCCTAACCTCCCAACATCAACTGGATCAAATGAAAGAATCTATGAACAAAATGAAGGTATGAAGTAATCATAACTAGTTCTTAAATTAGCTCATTTTTACAATGGCGTATCATGCACTTGACATTAGTGCCCTGGTCAATGGGTCAATAACATTGCTGTAATCTTTCTCAGCTGGGGAGTATACAGCCCAGGCTGCCATGGCACTCTGAATGCTTTTTCAAACATGATATTGACCTCTCCTTTTGCAGGTACCTATTTATACCTATTAAGGACATAAGTGTCATGACCGAGATTTTTGAGCATGTTTTTTTAAGTGATGGGGTGTGGAGGATGACAGTATGAGTTCTAACCTTCATAAAAAAAGTACTCACCAGGATTCAACATTTATTTAATACTAACTTTATGCTTGATCTTTTATCCTACAGAGCGAGATGAACACACTGAAACAGGAGAATGAGCGTCTACAACGCCAGATGGTCGCTCAGCGATCCCTGGATGCGAGCTCATCTCAGGCATCTCTTAACTCACTTGGATCATCCAAGAGGCTCAGCAGAGACTCACTTGAGAGGCATCGACTCAGCATGAATTCCGACCATGGAAGTCTTGGTGAGTTGTTTTTTTTTCTCTTGCTGTGTTCATTGAAGAAAAGAGACTTCAAAGGTGTGGGGAAGGGGGGTTGGGAAAAAAGAGTTTTATATCCTGGAGTTGTTTAGTCTGATGAACCTTTAAGAGACCATAACAGCCACAAATGGCTTGTACAAACATGTCCATTGGTGACTGCAAACGGCTGGTACCAAAACATCCATAGCGGCCACGAACGGCTGGTACCAGAATGTCCATATCGGCCGCAAACAACTTGTCCCAAATGTCCATAATGGCCACAAACGGCTTGTACCAAAATGTCCATACTAGCTATGAACGGCTTGCACTAAAATGTCCATAGCAGCCACAAATTGTCACAAGATATGACCTATTGCCACTCAAGTAGCTCAACCAAAAATATTTTGAGTATAAAGTACATGTCCCAAATTAGTATGTATGAAAGCAAAACCAAGTTTTGGTTTTATATAATTTTTACTGCAAAAATTGTGTACAAAAATCATCTAAATAAACCATGTATGTGCGTATGGTGGTGATTATACGGAAACTAACAGTCTCTAGTTAGTTTTTAACATTGAATTGGAAGTGTATTCCCATCATTGTTGTGTTTACAAGGATTCTTCAATATTATATATCATGTTTTTTCTTTCTGCTTTTTTCCTCTTGTTCTTTTAGATATTCTTCTTGACGACAACTCTGGTATGACTAACAACAGCCAGAGGATTATAGTGACTGTCGCTGTCAACAGTTTACCAGAAGCCGTCAAACAGGCTGAGGTAATGACGACACTATGGTATCACTCAGTCAACCAGCCATTTATATCATCAATATGTCTCAGATAATTACTTTCAATGTCCGGTAGAAAAATGAGTTGAAGTCAAACATTTTTAACCGTGACTCAGAATGCCACAATTACAAAGATAATGGTTTATACAGAAGTTTTAACAGTTTGGATTTTAAAAGTATTATACAGGATTGGTAGAGCTGACAAAATAGTCGCAGACAGTGTTCATGTTTTGTGTGATCAACCATTTACATGAAATAACAAACCTGTGAAAATTTGAGCTTAATCCATTGTGTACGTCAGGAGAAAATAGTGAAAAACCATTTTAGACTTCATTTTAGAGGGAAATATTTCACAGAAAAAAGGGTTCTAGTATGAGCTTCATAATCAGTAAGCTTTCAGACTAAACTTAAACAATGATGTTTTGTTATCCTTACCAATCCTGTATAATACCTTTAAAGCAAGAGCAGAATCGTCTAAGATTTTCTTGTTTTCTTTTTGATGAAACAGAGCATAAGTAGTAAACAACAGGAAGTGTTCATTGGAACGATAGGAATCAGCAGTAAGACAAACTGGGACACCCTAGATAGCGTCGTCAAGAGAATATTTAAGGTAAGTGTTAAAAGTTTGCTTCATGCACAATTGTATACTTAGGGACAATTGTTTCGCTAGTCAATCCGTACAAAGAATACTCTGTTCAAGCAGTCTCGATAACAAATCTACAGCTCTTTGATACTGACAAAATAGGGAGACTGCCAACAGAGGGCTAGATAGCTCAGTTGGGGGAGCACTGACACGTTAATCTGGGCGTCGCAGGTTCACGTCCCGCTCTAGTCAATTTGTCTTTGTTCAACCCAATTTTTTAAAAATAAACTTAGAACAGACTTGGCGGATGGTTAAAGGTAAAATCTCTTTGTTTGTGTTTGTTTTGCAGGAATATGTGCTTAGAATAGACCCAGTTACCAACCTTGGTCTTAGTGCAGAGAGTGTACATAGCTACGTCGTCGGTGAAATCTGTAGAACCAAGGATGCCGATCCCCCAGAGCTCTTGCCTTGTGGATACCTCGTTGGTGATAATACGTCCATCCAAATTCACGTTAAAGGTGAGTTGAAACTTCCATCATCAGCAAAATATTTGTATTATTATATTTAAGTAGCAGCCGGCTATTCTCCTGAAGATGGTTGGAGCATACTATTCAAATTGTTGAGTTGTCTTACCGCTGTTTTTTTGTTCTGAACCACAACAACTCCTGAGACATATTTGTGTACAGGGTGTCACTGCAAACCTTACTAGCATACTACTGTATTACTATTATCATTTATGCAGCCGATTATCAGGGGGTCTTTCTTCGTTAAATTTCTATTGATATTATCTATTGTTATTTTCTTCTTTTTTATGTTATGCTTGATCTCAAGATGATATCTGAACCCACTTCTAAACTCTTTGGAAAGGTGGCCCACTTGTCCCACCTAAGAATTTGTTACATTTTCCCTTTGTGTACAGCAGTGCCCAATTTCATGGAGCTGCTTAAGCACAAAAAGTTGCTAGGCACAATGTGACTTTGCTTGTACCAGGATAAGGTTACCAGCCAAAACATCATGTAACATGTACCAATCTGTGACTGGTTTCCTTCTTATTTGTGCTAGTAAGAAACTTATTAAGCAAAATGTTTTGCTTTGGCATCTGTAAGAAATGGGGCCCTGAATTCTTGTTTATATTAAACCTCAATCCTTTCACCCACTTTTGAAAAGATTGCCCCCTCCTCACACCAAACATTTCTTGGATTCTTTACAGGTGTACAACAGAATAGTTGTGATTGTCTCGTCTTTGAGACTCTCATCCCTAAACCCATCCTCCAGAGATACATCTCACTGCTCCTTGAACATCGCCGCATCATTCTCTGCGGACCTAGTGGTACAGGAAAGACCTTCTTGGCACAGAAACTGGCTGACCACATTGTTCAGAGGTAAGACTCGGGGGGAACTGAGGAGAGAAAACTTCCCCTCTCTTGCTTTGCATCAGACCCCTAATATGATGTCACAAGCCCAAAAGTGCCCTCGCTGATGTCAGTGAAGACCCATCATTGGCTGAGAGTTGTTCATTTCCATTGTTTGACCTCAGGGGTGGCAGCCAATGCAAGGGGTCTAAAGAACTTTATCACAGTTGTTTTGACCTATACACATGTGTGGCAGTTCTTAGGGAAACAAGCTGGCTCCCTTCATGCTCTGATTGTCATTGCTATTATTACAGCGGTATATAGGGAACCCAACAAACTAAATGTTTACTCTTTTTTTTTTCAGGAGTGGCAAGGAGCCGTCCGATTCTACAATAGCCACCTTCAACGTTGATCATAAATCAAGCAAAGAGCTGAAACAGTATCTCACCAATGTAGCTGATCAGTGCGAGACAAAGTAAGAATTTTAGGGGGTTGTTTCATTTCAACTAGGCTTGGGCTTCGGCTGTCACATTTCGCATGGTGCTTCAAACATCAAATGGAGCTGAGAGCCCGAGCCTCAGTTTTGGAAAAAGCAGCTGATACAGTTCAGTGCCCTGAATGACAATCATATCATTGTACTGTAGCTCAATGGTACCAGACTAAGCTTGAAATTGAGTCGTAATTAGATAAAAAGCAGTTACGACTGATGTAAAAATGGTACATGAATTTTGTTCAACTGTTATAAACTCAGTGTCCAAATTGTTATTCAAAATACCTTATGAATATTCAAAGTAACATCTTCACTTTTAAAACTTAATTGGTCATCTTTTTACCCTTGATTTGAGTTTCTCGTAGGAAAATCACCGTGCAAAGTGTTGCTGTGCCTAACTCTTTCCTCTTTTTTCTTTTTTCTTTTTTTTCTTGACAACTTTCATTTGATTTGGTATAGAACTAAAAGAAAAAAACTTCACAAGATTCTTGCAACTGATCTTTACACTGTTTCTCATTCAGATATTTTATAGTCATTCAAGATTCGTTAGACCACAGTAACCTTCCCTCCATTTCATCTCAAACTTGTTTGTGCCTTGTGATCAAACTTCGAGTAACACAAACCATTTTCTCTCCTCCTTCCAGCGCAATGGATCTTCCCTCTGTCATCATCTTAGATAACCTCCATCATGTCGGCTCCCTCGGAGACATCTTCAACGGTTTCCTCAGCTACAAATATCACAAGTGTCCCTTTATCATTGGTACAATGAATCAAGCTACATGCTCCTCCACCAATCTACAGCTCCATCATAACTTCAGGTAAGTATCCCTACCTTACAGGCTGTGACATCCCACAGGTTTTTTATTTTATTTTCTTTCAAGTGTTTACTTCTAGGGCTGGTTTTTGGGTGGTTTTTATTTTATTTTATATTTGTTTGATGAGATATTGCCTAACATCACAAGGCTGGGCGGCCACTTCAAGGTGAGGGCTACACTTAATCTGATTTGGGCAGTCCGTTTATCTGTTTAAAAATGCTGTTTATATTTTATGCCTACCTTCACAATTTTAGATATAAATCTGTATCTACCTTCTTTTTTTTCCCCCTTAAATCTTTTCTGTGTACTTTTAAAGTTTTTATAACAGTAAGTTGAAAATACGATTCTGTCGTTGGCTGCAAATTTTGGAATGTTTTTAAATAAACCACAACCATTGACCTCTCATCCATCGCCTCATTCCTTCAATCCAGATGGGTACTCTGTGCAAACCACATGGAGCCAGTCAAGGGTTTCCTCGGTCGCTTCCTACGTCGCAAGCTCGTCGAGACTGAAATCAAGGAGAACACCCGCAACAACGACTTGAATAAGATCATCGACTGGATCCCCAAGGTCTGGCAGCATCTGAATAAGTTCTTGGAGTCCCACAGTTCATCGGACGTTACCATCGGACCACGCCTATTCCTGTCCTGCCCCGTGGATCTCGCTGGGTCGCAGGTCTGGTTCACAGATCTCTGGAACTATTCCATCGTGCCGTATCTCTTGGAGGCTGTACGGGAAGGATTGCAGGTATAGACTCGGGTCAATTCAGTTTTGTGTCTAGAATCTTTGTTTTGACAATTTTAATGTAGTTAGAAAGTAATACAAATTTGATTCAAAGTTCTACTCTGAATTCAAACAGCGACTACTTCCAGATATCAGCATGGAATTAAGGAAGTGGCTTTTGCAATGGGAAGGACCTACAATGTATTTTGGAGGCAAACAGTTACTCAGATCATTCCTACATATTTTGTTTGTAATTTTGTCACTAAGGCTAGCCAACCAGCTATCAGGGAAATCTTTGGGATTTTAACAACGTTGTTGAAATACTTCAATAAAGTTGGCCACAAGAGAGAGAGAGAGTGGTGTGACCTTAACGAAGTGATTAAGTAATTTACATTGTTGAGTCATTTACACTCTCTACATTTTGTTTCTCCTTCTTACTTTCCAGCTGTATGGAAGGAAAGCCGCATGGGAGGATCCAGCAGAGTGGGTGATTGACAGTTACTCATGGCAACCAACCAGCAGTCAGGATTGGCCCTCATTGTTACGGTTACGCCCCGAGGATGTCGGCTTTGATGGGTACACCATGCACACCGGGGTCAAAGGTCAACAATCCGGCCAGAGTGATGCTGAAGGTGATCCACTGGTAAGTTTGTAATGAATTGCCTGTTATCAAGTAATGAACCACAAGTAATGAACTAATCGGGGAAACTTGAGGTTATTTTGGGTGGAACAAAGAAAGATTAATCAGAGCGAGATTTGAACCTGTGACCTCTGGATTAATGAGCCGGCGCTCTATCAACTGAGCTATCAAGCCCTAATGTTGGTGGTCTTCCCAGGTTGTATTGTCTTCTTTGGTGTGATCCCTGGCTATACGGCAGTTACAGGTTGTATGGCTTCTGACCTGCAACCCAAACAAAGATATCGACAAAATAGGGAGACCACCAATATTAGGGCTAGATAGCTCAGTTGGTAGAGCGCCAGCACATTAATCTGGAGGTCACCTGCTCTGGTCAATCTTTCTTAATTCAACCCAAAAGTAATGAATTATCTGTTTTAACAGTTTCACAACTTTAAGTATTACAAATAAATATTCATGAAACTTAAGCCAGGAAGTTGTACCAACATCTAGTGTCTTACCTTTACCTTTTTTTAGACAATTCTGTAGATGTACTTCACAAATGAAATCATGGAATATTTGGGGTTTTTGAGCTACGGTTTAAAATCATTTTGATAAAAATTGGTTGACTCTACCAAAGGAGAAGTCCCCCATGCACATTAACACTGTTATTATAACACTGCACCACTGACATTATGAGTGCTAACCTTTGACCTTCCTTTCTCCATGGTAACCGACAGCTGAGCATGCTAATGCATTTGCAAGAGGCATCAGGTTACTCCAGCCCGCGCAGTTGCGCGAGCCCAACCATATAAACCTTGTAGGTAGGTTTTCACCAATATGACTGCATGCCATGTGCCAATCGTGTTCTGTGTATTAATGTGATGCACGAAGCTTACACTTTTTAGAGTAATGCGTTTGATGTTTGTATAAAGCTTGTTTGGTGCTGTGGGTAACACATCTATCGCAGACATGGACAGCTATCCTCAATAGAGGGCACTGCAGCATTTATGTATTGTTGTGATAACAAATGCTTGTTTTCTCTGATTACTTTAGTCAACATGGATTCATTATGGATTCATGTATAGACATCAGCCATTATTCAACCATTTTAATTAGGTTGAGTTCTTCACAAAATTCTTTGGGGATTATAATGAGGCTGGTGACCAAGTAGCCTGAGGCATAGAAACTTTGTAATGTTAGAAGTCGGGGAATGAGACTTAATAGATCATGCAGCTTAATACAAGTCTTAACAGATATCATCTTTGCCTTCTGTGTATGGTTTCCTAAGATTGCTGTACATGATGTAAAGATGTTTTGTTGTTATGCCTTTGCTCCTGTCTGTTAAGCATGAACCCCTTTGTATCATCAGATTCTAAAGTCTGGTTAGATTCCATTTCTTAAAAAACTTAAACTGTTGGTTGTGAGATGGTCGTGTTAGTCTAAAGTGTCCATGATGACGCAAGATTGACGCACTCTAACAAGAGACTTTGAATGTAGTTGATGTCACCCTAGACTACTTCGCAAGTATTTTGTACGCGCTCTTTAGCCATGGAATGAGATGCATGCTGGTAAGATAATGACAAAATTTGTGGTTTTCTAGACCAGCATGCACTCAATATTCCCTGGCTAACACGCGCATAAAAAGTATTTGCAAAGTAGTCCATTTTCTAAGGGCCTTGACAGAATAGGGTTCCCAACCCCCTTCCCAAAACTCCCAAAATGAATATCGTGACTGTATGTTTTAATGTACAATGTAAATACTAAATACTTCCAACTTTCCCTTGGGCATGACTTGTGTCGTGTGTTATTGTTGTATACATTCAATCAGGAATGTTATTAATAAATAAAACTTTTTCATTCAACGTATTGTGATGTCCAAGCTATGAAAGCATGCTCTGAAAAAATAATAATAATAATTTGTGTTTTTGTAAGAGTCAAGCAATATACTCGCATGCTTCAAATACCACTCTTATAAATATATCATTCACTTTCGTAAACAGAACTGTTGTTGATATGTGTAAAAACTGTTTTTCTCTCTTGCGCACGTTTTCTTGTTGCCAAATTTAACTTCAACTATTTGAATCCTTGCCTTGTTTATTTTATATCTTAAAGTCTATTAAAAAAACATATGTATGCATTATGCTGGTCCCTTTATGGCACTGAATATCACAATTGTGATACTACTAAAATGCTCAGGGAATCAGACCATGATGGCTGCAAAGTGGTCTGTACCTCTTGAAAAGCTTGCATTTTCTTTGTAAAATTGTATGCGCTATTGTACGAAAGTGTGTGAGTTTTACCAAAGAACTATTTGATCAATGTTTTCAGAGTCATATTTAATGAAAGTAGTAACATTTTAAAACAAAAATGCTTAATACCGTCAAACTTTCAAACTTTCCGTTGGTTTTAATTTTCTTGATCTTTGTATGTTTGTGTTTTAGTTCAACATGTTGATGAGGTTACAAGAGGCGGCTAACTTGTCCGGTGCCCAGAGCTGTGACAGCGACACCAACAGTATGGACAGTGTTGGAATATCATCTGAAGATATCCACAAAACAGTGGAGATATCAGTATGAATAATTCATATCAGTATGAATGTTCAATGAGTTCAAATGAACATTCATTCCCAATGGAATGGATGGCATTACAGTATATTCTGAAGATTTCCACAAAACAGTCGATATAGTCAATTCGATGGCTGAATAATGCGATCTGCCGAGGTGAATATTCAGTAGGATGGTTGGGATAGAAGCTTGCATGTTACTTAACATGTACCCGGTATACTGAATATTCAAAAATCTGTTTTTTTGAATACTCTAAAGATATTTGCAAAGCTGAAAAAGAATGAAGACACAAAAGAATACAAATATTCATTTCCATAATGAATATATTGACCAAAGTTATTCAATCATTAGTCAGCTTGGAATAATAATTTGATATGAAAAATTATTTGTGATATTTCTCCAAAAGTCGCAGGAAGGCGAATATTCCAGAAATAAAATTCCCGCCGAAAATTCCCAAATGTGGTAAAAGAAGAGGGAAAATAAGCCAGTAATGGTATTCCCTATATAACAGGAATGTTTTTAAGGGAACTATGAATGTTGTGCTTGCATATTCATGACATTTCATTACCTTGTCAAGACTTCCTACCAATCAGGAGTTATGAAGTATGAATATTTGTGAGTAATATTACACAGTAACAATGAATATATATGAGATGCAAATATACCTTCGACATAAGCCTTATAACTTCCAGAAAGTTAAATGTCCTTAACGATGGACATATCTAACCACCCAGCTTTTTTATAATAATATGCTTTAGTGCCAAGTGAACAATTTGATGTGAAGGTTCTGTATGTTGCAACATCTTCATGCATATTCAGTAGCACCAACAACCATATTATAAATGTATTATTCAGAAGGTCTTTACGTATTATTCATAGGATGGCTACACAGTCTGCTCGTATTTTGTGTCTGCCTATCCTTTGGTTTAAGGGATGATCAACTTTTTGGTTTATTTTTATGTTATTTGTTTAATTTATTGTTTTCTTACAACCACAACTTAATACTATCAAGGTAAGGGTCCAGTTTATTAATGTGTTACTTAGTTGAATTAGATTTGGTTCAAACCTTTACCAATAGAGTTGTTTCTTCTTTTTCAGAATGTTTCTTTCTTATTCCTCAACGTTGTTGTGTAATGATTTTATGAACTACAATTCTTGTGAAATTATTTTGAGGATTTTCAAAGAACAAATCAAATGCTAACCATCCCAAATTGTAAACTTTTTTAAAAGAAATTTCTTCTAAGATTTAAAAAGGTGAACCTTTACCCTCTGACAAATGATAATGTGCAAATATGAAGAAAAAATATGTGCTTGATATTTTTTACATTTCAAAGCTTTTATTCGTCTGTAAATGTGTACATAATTGTACATTATATAAATAGCAATTGTAGATAATTTGTAGATAATTTCAAACTGACAAAAAGTCTTACTTCTCTTGCCAGATTGCAGAGTGGGATTCTAAGTTTTGGAAAGCAAAATTTCAAAGTGAGCTATCACCCTTTTCTAAGAATTTAATTTTTGAGCTCTGGGGAGCAGTGTCTATCTTGCTTGCTGCTAGTATTTTTTGTGGCCAATCGCCCTGGGACAGTCTGAGTTCTGGAGCAAATGCAACTTCAGAAGTATTTTATTTGATTGATTTCTGTCCGTTTATGGAAGATTTGTCTTTAAATCAAAACTCCTAAGAGAATCTTTTCAAATCTATCAAATCAAACAGCAAATTGGAGACTGATTGGTGCTCAGGGATACGTTCTGATTGGTTAGCTATATGTAGTTTCCCTCTTTAAAAACAATATAGTGTCTTTTGATTTTGATGAGTGACTGAGGCAAACAAGACCTTATGAAATATATCAACCTTTTTTACCTCACTCTCTTTAGACTTGCACAAGATGACTCCTTACACTTCTTATCTAAAAATGTCTTTTTTGGGTGTTAATGCTTCACAAATTTGCAAAAGCAAACGTGCTGAACTTCTTTGAGTCATATTGTTTAGTGCCTGTAAACACTTAAATATTTTGTACATTGAGGTGTTAAGTGCAAGTGATGAAGGTAGCGCGGGAAAAACAAAAGAAAAGGCAGGTTTTCAAAACTGACTGTAGTGCCACTATAAATCTATTTTCTGTTGAAAGATTATTTTAAATGTACATTTTCCTTGACTTAACTGTTGACGTGCAATGTAGGTAATAAGTTGAATTTGTATGATATTTTCAATCTTTCCAAATAGTCAGGAGAATTGAGGCATAAACAAAAAAGAAAGAAGTTTAAATTGCAAACTACAGATCTTTGAAGTGGATATGAGATGGTTTATGCAACCTAAGAAACGACTTCTTAAAATAAAAAGGCTTCTCACAATTGTTTTAGGTTTTTTGTTGTCTGCCACGATCATCTTGTGTTTGAGACTATATAAACATGGCACCAACCAAATGAGAGAATAACATAAAAGTGCAGGTATGCAATTTTTTTCTGATCAGCTGATTTCCTCTTTCTTTGGTTTCTCAGCTGTACCATTGAAAATTGAAATACACAGTAAACAGTCTTGCTCTTACTGGCACTTTCCTCTTTTTGTCAATTGACTGCAATTGCACGGCTGAAAAGTGTTATTCGCTTTTTTTTTCAAAAAATGTTCACCACTCTCTGAATATTATGTAGGCTATAACGGAATGCGTGTTTGTTTAACGTAGCTTGCTTGTTTTATATTCAATTACCACTGCCCAGAGAAACCAGTGATGTTAATTTGTTTGTCTGGTTTCAGTAAATGTAATTACTTTAATCATAAAACTTTTTAAAAATATATATATATGTGTTGATATGGCTGTTTGTAATCTGCTGTATTAAGCCAACAAATCTGGGCAATCTCTTTTGATTGTTTATGCCGTTGATTTTGTGTTAGCAGTTGATGTTTGCAGATAAATTTGGCATGTTTTTGACAGTAATTAATGTGTTGTTCAAAATGTTTAAGTAACATTGAAATGTTATTTACATGAGTGAGACGTTTCTTCTTTCTGATGTGAATAACTTTTATTGACTTTTAGTGGTCAAAGAATTCCACCGCTTGCTTACAGAATCTGATTTGAAGTGCAAGTTGAATTTGCATTGTGAATTTTGTTTTTTATTAGTTTCATTGTACAGACATTTTTTTAGGAAGTATTTCTGCTGTACTTAAATTTAAATTTGACATAAATCGGGTTCAATAGTTTGGAAGATTTAATGGATTTGGATTTAATGATGTTTTTTTAGCTTCTTCTTTTTAAATTTCGAAGTTTTTATTGGCATTTGTATTCATTACGAGTGATTTAAAGTTGGTTTTCTTTTGCATGATTGTGACTGTTAAGTGTTCATGACTTGTAAGAATGCTGCATACAAGACTGTCAGTTGAAGTGTTAATTTAAAAAGAAATTGGTTCAGTTATGAAAATCACTTGGATAAAATAACTCAAACTACATGAAATGGACAAATTCGAAAAACAAACTAGTGTAAATTTTGTAAAATTGTATAAAGTAAGCAGATTGGTAAATATATAAATAATTTTAATCAATTTGTAACCAAATATTAACAGTTTTTAATTCTTATCTGGTGAACCAAGTCTGGTAGATAGTACTTGCTTGACTTCTCCACTGCTGAATTGTACTGAGGAAATTAAGACAAAAACTTGGATATTTCCCCAGCTATCATTTTTTAATAGTTAACTTATTTCCTTTCTGAGGCATGTCCAAAGTTCACTTTAGAAGTTGTACCTGGGGTCTTTTCCAAACCTCGGTTTTGCTTCCGGCTCAGGCTTTGGCATTGGCCTCAGTTTGGTAATGAAACACAGTGCAAAATGATCACTGCTTCAGAGTTGATAATGGAGCCAAAGCCCATGTTTGGAAAAGGCACTTGAATGGTTTGTACTGGGGATTTTCCCTTTTTATTGTTTCAGTACATAATGTTATTTATGCCTCCTTGTCAGATGTCTATTTTAAAAGTTGTCCTATGAGAATATATTGTTTTGACACTTGTGAACTAGAAAACCTGAAAAGACAAAATAAAACTGATATTTTTACCAGTGTTCTGTAAACAGCTCTGTTTGATTGGATTTTTGAAATTCTGCTGTGTTTTGAAAAGTGGAAGATCCTTTTTCAAAAGGATACTGTGGGATGAATGGGAGTTAATGGGAAGGAGTGAGAGGTCTATGGACAACTTGTTATTTCCCTCTTTTTCAATTTTTTTTGTAACTTCTGTGGGTGTAAGGAATCAATACTTAATTTCATATAATAATTTGTTTAAAGTAATTTTCATAACAGAATCAACAATTATTTCAGGTAATAATTCAAAATGTTCACATCCTTTTACAAGGAATTAAAATACGCTCTATAACATTGGCAAAACCTAGCGTCGTAACTGGGGTCAAATTTTTGGGGGGGTGCATCATTTTTTATAGCGAGGCACTTCTGGCCAAGTTTCCATTTCCCTTTTTCTTAAAAAAGCCCCTTTTCAACAAGTTTTTTTATGTAATTTACCACTTTTTGTAAGGTAATCTGGCGTTTAAAAACAAAGACATTGTCTGTGTGTGAATGGAGAAATAGTTTGAAAAACATTAAAATTATCATATTAAAACTCTGGAAATTTCCAATCCAAAAAGTCCAGGATTCAAATGTGGAGGGGGGAACACTGACATCAATTGGGGGGGGGGGGCATGTGCCCCCCCCCCATTGTTATGCATTTTTTTGAGATATGAGCTCTTTATCATAACTTTGCATAGAACAAGGGGAAAGGAGTTCATATGATTGAGTTGATACACAATTGGGTATTAGGCCCTGTCCGAATTGTGGCTACGGTGGCTTCATGTGTTGAAGTAAGATGTCCATAGCAACACTCTTAGCAACAAGTCAAAGCCGTAGCTGTACCTGCCAATACTTGGTCTCCTTGCACTACATTGAAATTACCACAATTTTAGAGAGCTGTGTTGTTTGGCCATCTATTTATTAATATTTAATAGGCATACGTCATCCTAAAAAATATTTAATAGGCCTACGTCATCTCATGTGACCGCATGTAAAGGCCCACAGGGTGGTTACCCACGCTAAGGTGCGGGGAGGGGAATGTACCAACGATCTCTATTCAGTGGAATGTACTTTTGGCGGAAGGCGCAATTACGAAACAGCGCCCTCTTCAAAAAACATTTTGTTCTCAATCGGGAAATATTCTAACTTGGACATCTGCGTATGAAATATAAGAGCGAGCGTACCCAGGACGCGGCGCTAGATACGAAGGACTGAGGGGACGTACTTGTAAACACATTTTTGTAAAAACACACTACTTTATTGTTTTGGACAAGATTCGTGTGTAAACCATCTCTTGGTCAACCATGTGACTAAGGCCATGGAGGTAGAGATACCCCCATGGACTAACCATTATTAACGATTTGGCGGGCAGATTCTTTCAGTTGGAAATGCCAAAGGACCTGCACCTGCCAAAGGAAAGGGGCAAGTGGTCGAGGAATTGCTGCATGGAGGGTCGTTACTCTATGAATGGTGCTCTATGAATTGGGGAAGGGGTGGCGTTGGGGGACGATTTAGGGGCGGGTCTCTCTTAATTGTTCTCTCCTTTTATCCATATGTTTTCCCAGTGAACAAGTCAATATTTCACTGCTGACAAACATTGCCCCCCACCCCCGATATAAAAATTATTTAATCGACACAAAATAAAGACCAACTTGCCCATCCAGAATAGATTGTGAAAACATCGTCCAACCACTGAATTGTTTTGAAATGGGAAAACATTCTTCACATTTTGAAGTTTTAATAGAACGTTTCCCCCCTTTTCAATCTCTCTCTCTCTCTTTCTTTTAACTTTTTTTTTTATCCCACCACAATCCGCTCCGCGCTTACGTCATCATGGTCAAAAATGATTATGTACCTTGTTCTAATGGGGCAGAGTGGGGAGTGTATCACCCCACAATGTTTCCATTTCCGCTGTACAGAAGTACACCCCCCATATCTTCTACGACTAGAGTTCGTGGGATTCCAATGCACAATGAAGATACAATAGGGATATTATATATGACAGCACAAATTGAAAATAAGAAGCGGATCTAGAGGCCAGAGACACACGTTGGTAGGTTGGATCCTTTCTATTTGGCTTCAGATTGAGGAAGAACAACAGTAAAATACGAGGCGTGAGTAAATTGCTGTCACGGTTGAAAAATGTATCCATTGCGACATCTTCACGAACCGGAAAAGAGAAAACTTGCGTTAATTACAAGATGCAAGGTCCGTTTTGGCTGATTTGACCCGAAAATTTAAATTTAAATTTCTACTAGGTATTTTGTTTTAGATTTAAGCAAGTTACATGCCTTCCATTTAAGGTATTGCAAGAAAAAAAGTCAATAAAACCAATAATTCACGTCTTTCAGCCACGTGCAAACAAGTTTGCATGTTACGTTTGGTGCAATGTCTGCGTCAAGTGCGAAAGCTTTTGTATTTATCCGTTTTGAAACAGAATCGTCAACATTCGTTCCGTTCATAGAAAAATTCTCAAAAGTTAATATTTTCAGTGGAAAATCGGGCCATGCAACATGTTTTTGAAACAGAATCCTCAATACTCGTTCCGTTCATAGAAAATTCTCAAAAGTTAATATTTTCAGTGGAAAATCGAGCCATGCAACTTTCAGCGATGACTGAGGGGTGGGTGAGTTCGAGAGTTTGACAAACTAGTTTTGAGATTTAGATGTTTTTATTCTTTCTAAGAACTTAACCCACACGGATCCTTGTTTGACCATGGTTGACAGCCTGGTGGTGCTTTTGTGTGGACCCTTCGTGGTTTCATTAAACAAAAATTGTGAAACTGGTGAAAATGTAACTATTTTGATTTCATCATATCCTGACCCAATTAATTCTCTTTTGTTTCCAGACAAAAGGAATATCTTCCGATTTCTGAAATTAATATAGATTGATACTCAATGAATAAATTATAAGCCAATTTTAAGGATCTGTGGGTTGTTTAGAGAATGAACATTTTACAAAACAATAAATTTGAATTGTCATACATTTAATATTTCAAAAGACAAATAATTTGAGTTTCACAATAGTTTAGGTAGCCAACACAAACCAACCACGAACATAATAATACGGGCATAATTATGGAAATTATAAAATCGATTGGGCATTATGGCGACACAACATATCACAGTTTTCCAATGATGTCACAAATCACAAGCAATGTAATATCATTCAAAATCCGTCGTTCAAATCTATTTTTAGATTATAACTAACAGTGATTTTATACAGTGGCAGTTTTCAACATTAGTGATTAATTTAGCAATAACGGGGACTACCCCTTTCCGTAAATGGGCCTTTGTTCGCACTGAGTTAAAAAAATACAACCGAAGTCGTCTGGTATCCTGCATGCATTCCGTTCTGTAACACTTGCATAGCACTCAAACTGGTACCCTTTAAAAAAGGTATACAAGTGCTGCAGTGTTATTAATGGGTTTATAACGTTAACGACGACAGAGAGAAGGCCTACACTGCACTGTTTGTTCCTCTCGTCCGTGAATCACAGGGAATCGTAGTCATCAACCGTTAAATGTTACTTCAGAGAAAAGGAGGATTCCCGTAGCTTTGTTTCACGTTTTTCACACCGTGGTCGTCTCTCCCCGTCTGGCATGGGTTCCACGGGGCAGCAGACGAGCAGATTTGTCGACTATTTTGTCGTGTGTGGACTAGATCCTTCGGCAGTTCTTCAACCAGGACAGTTTTCTGGTGAGTTTTTCTTGGATGGTTGTTTACTACACAGTACATTATTCAATCCCAATCATGCTAATGCACGGTGCGGTGCCACGAGATCCCATGGTGTACTATTTCTTGTCATGCTACGAATAAACTGTAGGCTAAGATGTTTTTGCAGATTGTAATTTAAGTATTTTTTTGTTAAAAGAAAACGGTTAAACATGAGCATGGGGCTGAGTGAGACTGAGACTGAGAGACACATGTTGCTGTATTGTACAAAAACAGTACACATACATTATACTGTCCACATCATGATCATCTCCAGAACTTAAAAGTGTTGTGAGGAAAATATATTTGTATTAAATTTATTGCGCGGTGTTAAAACTGTTTTTGTTTTTGCTTTATTAACTATTTTATTAGCAGATTAGTAATCTATACCTGTAAATATGTGTATAGGTTTAAGATTAGGCCAACTGAAATTTTCAGTCATTACTCATTGACATTTTGTTTAAAAGAGTGCAGACGCCATCAGACTCTTCGCTTTTTACACTCAAAACAATTGGTTTTGGTTTCAGTTTTAAAACTGTCATAGAGTAGAGTAAGGCTTTATGGTTAAGCTTTCATGGTTTTCATGACAAAATTACAGGATGTTATTGTGAATTTTTTTGTTCTTTAAAAAATTTCATATATGCAGCTGGGAAATTCAAAATGGACCATGTTCACACACTTTTTTATGTTTTGAAAGTTGGGGTACATTTTATTAAAACAGGTTTGTTAGGTTATTTTTAAAATTTATTTTAAATCTTTTTAATGTATTAAACAACAAATACTGGATCCTGTATTTTTTGCATTCTTTAATCACTTCACATGTACATATGTGCCCATGTGCGCGCAGTATTATTCTTCTGATTTTTGTTAGCTTCTGCTGGAGTAATCATCAATGCCACAAATCACAATTAAACCCTGACTTGACTAAGGAAAGACCACAATATTCTCATAATAAGCACCAGGATTTGTTGTTCTCTTGTGAGAGAATATGAGTTTAGGCCTTCACTGTGAATTGCGCCATAAGCCATGGCCGATTATCTGCCATGGTAGTCTGGTACACAGTATAATGAATCTCTGAATTGCTCAAAGTTACCTCCCATTGAGCTGAATAAAATGGTAAACAATAGTGGCAGCCTGTCCGTTCTTTTATGCCACATTTGTATACAAGCGTACTAAGGTCTGGAATCAGGGATTAAACAGTAATCCCCAGAAAAAGGGGCATTACAAGCATGAATTCCAGTACCTTCAGTCCTTATTTGTAATGGTGAAATAAAGTGTAGCACTGTAGGTGCATGCCTGTGCACGCTACACAATGGAATGTTCTTGTGAATGCACGTCAGCTATCCAACTGACTAAAACAAAAAAAGGGTGCTCTGAAGTTGTTCTGTGCATTAAAAATTGTCTGTTGTAAGCCAGTCCAGATTTAACTTAGGCGTGTATTGTATACACATCCAATGTGAAGTGGGTAGGCCAGCAAGCGCTTGTCATCCGCAAACATGGTTACAGGAGATAAACAAGTAAAATGTAACAGCCGTTCTGTGTAAACATTGAATGTATCATCTGCTTTCCATGGAATGCTGTGAGTTTATTCCGGGGAAAAAAGGTTGTTTTCAGAGAAAAGTAAATCAATGTAGAATTGTAAACTGTATGTTTTTTCTGTGGTTAATTTGTCTTAACTAGCAATCATGGAATTGTTGGTTGTTAATTTCCTCCCATAAAAATAAAAAAGAATCTTATCACAAACTTTGTAAACATCATAGTGGTTCAGTGATTTAAACAAAGACTCATTGGTTACAATACAATGAAGGAATTAAACGAAGCCCTTAAAACTACAAAGATGATAAGCAAGGCTCTTGTTGTAGGTAACTCACTGTGAACAAGTAAACAACACTTAAGTTGTACCCCATGCTGTGCTTCCTTTGTTTATCAGATCTCACCATTGTATTGCGTGTATGGAAATTGCCCAAATAAACCCTCAGTCCTGACACTTCACAAGGAGCCTGTGGTGCCCTTTGAAATGTTCCAATAGACCTTTCTTTTGCAATGTCACCGCCCAAGTTTTTGCCAACCCAGGTTGGAAAACTATGGAAAGCCATCAAATGCAAAACAAAAACATAGCTGCAGTTTGTAACAACGTTACACAAATATTCAAAAATAGTGTTGAATTTATTGGAAACAAAGCAACCGATCATGGGAGGTATTTTATTTAATTAGAAGCTTGTCGAAATGTTTTACTAAATTTAGTCGGTCCATGCCAACCAGCGCTGTTTGTTATCAACAATGGAAAAGTCTATAGAAATTTACAATTTCCTCATAAATAAAAGTTATAGTAGTACATGTATCATTTATCAAGGAGAAAAATGCCTTGGTGCCCTTGCCCTTTCAATAGCGAAGCATCAGGCCAGTACCACATGTAAATTATTCAGTGCTCTAAAAAGAAGAGGATTTTATACAAAAAAACCAAAAGGATGAACAATCTTGAGTTGACCTCTGAGGGGCTATTTCTAAATTTGGCTTACTGCCGAATTCTGAGCTTTTAAGCCCATAGAATCACAAACCACAGGGTGCTGTAAGCACGGAATTCTGTGGTAAGCAGGACCATGTAGTTGGGCTGTTTATAAATTGCCCAGTCCTAAATTTCTTTGTTCATTATTTATGCAAAATTTTGTTGGTACATGTAGTATTCCTTTTTTTGTTTACAATGTTGAAATTGCGAACAATTCAAACCTGATACTTTATTTCCTTTCCAAACAATCAGAAAGCTGCCTTTATCAGTATTGCTTTGATCTACTTTTAAACAATGAATCTTTTTCAATGCAAAAGAAAGACAAAGAGCAGTGACAACTTTTGCTCATGTGTTATGTAGCAAGCTTCCTTGCATCCCTCTCTATCTTCCCCTACCCTTACAGTAACACACACCATGCACAAGCTCCAAGAACAATCAAGTTGAACAACTTGAGTAGTGCCCTGCCCTCAACCCATTTCCTTCATTCCAGTGTGCGTTATCCCATTAGTTCAGGTAAATTAGTTCAATCCAATTGCGAATAAAAAAAGATAACAAAGATGAGACATCGTGGAACGTATCCCAGCCATTCATCAGCGAAGGTAAACAAAAACACTTCCCACTGCTGCCAACTTCATCACTTGACCAAATTGAGCAAACCTCTCTCCCCCCC
>CM021531.1:11330759-11355551 GCA_010994315.2 Pisaster ochraceus
TGACGGCGAGTTGACGGCAAGTCGGCGAGTTGACGGCAAGTAGTAGGACCGACCCAGTCCTGTAAACATGTAGGCCAAACAGCAACCTTGTACTAATACTATGGGACATGGACTCTGCACCAAGTCCTGATGTCCAGTGTCCTCGCAGAGATCTGCCAAGATAAACACACTCTACTGGCCTGATCATGCTGAATGCCCACCCATTGATGTTTTTATAATATATTATTTCAGTATAGGGGCCTATTATTTCAAGATTGTTTTCACCATATAAGGCCCGGGGTGATCATGTGGTGTAGGCACGCAGGAAATCTTATCAGATTCCATCGGAATTGCATCTTCGCCTGGAAAAAAAAAAATGGAAACTGAAGTTCTGGGACATTCTTCACATTCCATCTTTTCCTTCTTATGTTTCCACTGTGAACCCGTGACCCTTTGTGGTGTAAACAAAGTCCATTGTAACCAGTCATGTATCTTTATGACCCGGATACCTGCAGAAAGATTGCAACTACTGGAAGATCACATGACCATTGATATGTTGTGTTTGGGAAATTTTGAGAAAGCTATCCTCTTTTATTTTACAAATAACATTTTTTCCATACTTTGTCCATTCTTTGTCACTCAAAGCACGGCTCAAAGACAGAAATTGGAAGGGGATATGATCATGTACAGTTGTAACAGATTTGTATGGGCACTGCAAAAAGAAAAATACAATACAAGATTACACTCAATTTCTCATATGATTTGTATTGGTCACACTTTATTATATGTTGTAATATTTATTTTTGCAAAGCGTGGTACCTTTTCTGCATAAGAACACTATATAAATGTAAATGCTTAGTTGTTATTACTATACTATACAAATTTAATACAGCCTGGAGAATGTACATGTATGTCATATAATCATTTCATTGTCATTTTCAAATGGGGATTTACTACAGTCTACCTATATGTATTGTATGTATCACACTCATACGATGTTGGAATCACCGCAGTAATGTAGTTCATACATGTATACTAGGCAACTTCATGTAAAAACTGGTGACACTATTTTTATGGTGGCCATTAACGATAGTGAGTAATGGCCGTAACGATAATCCATATCATTGGTGCCAAGGGACCTAGTCTTCCAACAAAACCCAATCACTGAACTTAATGATGTTTGTCATGACAATAAAGTCGGATTCTGCAGAATTATGTGTATTACAAAAAAATACCTGATACTTCCAACAAATTTTTCAAAATGAATAACTGATTTTGTACAAAGGAATCAGAAATTGACCTTGCATACTAAAAACTAAACGAAACTACACAATGCATACAATGGCAGTTCATTTGGCCACTAAAAATAAAACCAGAAAACTTAAAGACTTCAAGAGAATGAATTGCCATGGGAACTTGTATTTTTTGGCTTCATTTGTTCATCATTAAATGACATTTTGTAATTTGTCCTTCGTAAAACAGTTCTTTGCTTATTTTGGAGGGTATCACCAATAATAAGTTCTTTTAAACTTGCCAGCATACATTGAATTGATTCAAACTAAACTTCGCACATCAACAAGAATGGCAAGACAATGACAGTCTCTTCAACTGCTGTCTTGCACAGTAGTCTCTTGTTGAGAGTGTCGGAAAAATTTATTTCAAAACATTCTACTATTACTACTGTCATTCTGCAACTCTACTTGTTGTAGCAAAAAGGCAACCGATAAATTTGAGATATCACTTTCTAAACAATGCATTCCAAGGATATTTGACGAGATAAGGAACAATGCCAGGAAAGATGGTTTCCACTTTGATCGGATCATTTTCTTTTGTGGGAAAGATTGTAATAACTTTAGTGTTCATAACTTTAGTGTTCATGGTGTGGGATGTTCATTATGCATAAATATTTCATTGTGAAAAACTTTCAATCCTACTCGAGAATTAGCTCTTAACTTCAAGTCAATATTTTTCAAAAGTTTGTTTTTGTATATTCTTTTAAAAGTGTATGAACAGCAATAAGCCACTTGCGAGTTATTTGAATGATGCCATCTGGTACAATGCCTTGCTCAATTGCAAGTGAATGCTGAATTGGAAATCCTCAGACTAAATTCAGCATTGCTATGTCAAATGTTTTTTTGCAATTTATGGACTACAAACTCCCTTAAACAATTTTCAATGAAATGTGTGGCACAAGGATACACCAGTCTTTGCTTATACTGAAGGTTTGCTATAGAAAAGATGGCCCAAATCATACGATGTAGCAATGGTATTTTTTTAGAAAATAGAATTAGCTGTTGCAAACCATTACCAACCAAAAGGACATACATAGGACATATGGTAGAAATGCAAAAACTAGTTAGTGGTTAGTGGCCTGACATTTCAACCCTAACAGAGTCTTTCTCAAAGGCTAAATGACAAAACACACAGTTCTATCAATTGTCACATGTTTGCACTTGTAGACAGCCACACAACAAGCGGTTACCGGTTACCTATGTGTAGAACGTGTGCTTGTACTTGGGTACATGGTCAGAATTCAGTATCTATATTTAGAGTTTAGTAGAGCACCCATTAAATACCCACAACCCATGCCTGGTGTGCCCATCATAGGTCCTTTCCTTCCTCTTTGGTGCACCCCTTGTAATCCTGGGACCCTTAATCATCCCAAACCATCTTCAGTTACAGTTTCTTGTTCTCACGTTTTTATGTCCTGAGGTTTGGGGGAAAAAACCAAAAACTAGTGCTCAGTTTAGGTCTTGTACCCTTTTATCGGGGCACGTTTTCTGGTGCTTAGCGTGGTCGTGTCATTTGTCGATTGAAAGGCTCACTGTATTGTGAATTTGTAGAGTTTTTAAGGAATAGAAAGTGATTCGTTCTAGACAAGGAACTACAAGTACAGGAAACCTCCTAAGGTCTTTCTCCATCATGCTGTGTGATAGGTCATCATTATCAATAAGATATTGGGTTTTTTTCCAAAGAGGAGCATGACCGAAACTCTGTTGGTTGGGGGTACTGTACATGTACAGTGCACTATATTTCTTCATGTGTTGTTCGATGTGTCACTAGTCAATTTCAATTAAATATTGGATACACCATAAGAAACGAAAACAGTTCAGAAACTTACATTGTAGGTGGCCTTTATCCACACGCCGTGCAATGTTTTATCTGAATCAATAAATAATAATATGAGCCTACATTCATAGTTAATGTTGACACTCCCATGCAGATACATGTAGTTTTAAATACATAAGCTGCATGGTATTAATTTTCATTATTAATATAATATAAAGTTTATCAAGTACAGAATCTTTTATAAAAGCTGTGCTACTTATGCATTATTACCCGATGTTGCTAATTCTGAGACATTATTTGATCACATCGGATGCATATGTCTGGGGATGTGAGATAAAGAAAGCGATCATCGGTTTCTCATTTTGCAGATGATAATCACGAAGAATCTGAGAGAAGAAGGGGAAAAAAAATGAATAGCATTCCCAGATGAGGTACATGTAGGCTACATGTAGGCCTGTAGTGACTCACTGGATAGTTGGCATTGCAGGAACATCCATTATTTATATGCACTGTCAGATTGTGATTGATAAGGACTGTCACAGAGAGTCTACTTATGACACTACTGCAGTCAGCTTTAAAGGGAATGTTTGCTGGTCTGGAATCTTATTGAGGCCACTGCTGGTGTTATGCCCTTTAAGAATATTCCCATGGGATAGATTTAAGGCTGCCTCATGGAGGTGCCCTTTGTACATGGACAGTTTCCTAGGACCCTGGGAAGATCAAGTTCCAGGGTTGTTCAAATAATGGTCAATTTGAGAACTGAGATCTTCTCAAGAAAAGTGAATCTTATTGGTAATAGACCATGTATTGACTTCATCATGCAGCCATCTTAAGAGTTAAAACGATAATGAAATGATGGAAAATGCACAATGTACGGTGCACAGGATCAGCTTAGGGCAAGTTCGGGTGGGCGACTAGATTGACTAGACTGTGTGACGTAGCTCTCGAATTGACTAGAACGACCATGATCCATTGCATGGTTGATCTAGTCAATCTCCCTGTGCTCTATGGTTTCTGGTAAGTCTAGTCACTCTAGTCGCCTACCCAAACTTGCTCTTAGAGGCTACCTTCTTTTGACCTCCAGCCGAGGGCACCCTACTCAAATTCTGACAAGTGCATAGAGTCTATTTGGTGTCTTTGAAAAAAAGGATAATTGTGATATCAGTGACATGTGTTTATGTGATGATAGGTGTGGCCCTGTTGTGGCCATTCGTTTCTACATAATGACCATCATAACCTCAAACAAGGTGAATATTGTTAATTTGTTTACACCAGATTTCAAGTAAAAAAGTCTGAAAAATCATTTATGAAACAATTATTTTTTTGTTTTAAAAATAATAAGAAACTTTGTCTGTTTCTAGGACACAACCTTTACTTTGACTCTTTTGGTTAAATGTGAATGTACATGTAGGTCAATTCTTGCGGCCATTTTCTGCTGTGAAGGCCGCTATGGGCATTAGGTTCAAATCCACTTGTGGCTGCTATGGGCATTTTTGGTACGTGCTATTTATGTGGCTGCTATAGGCATTTTGCTTCAATCAGCTTGTGGCCGCTAAGGCGCTATGGGTATTTTTTAAATAAGTCACTAGGCACAAGTGGCTGCTACGTTCTCTAAACTATGAAGGGGTAATTTATGTGAAATTTATGAAATGCACTACATGAACTGTACAAAGAAGAACACAATATTTGCTTGTGGTCTGACTAATTAATTCCTACTGTGTCAAGCTAACTAACACTTTTTAGATCAAGAGCAGCCAGAGTTTAATTAATAATTTAGTTTCAATTGCTTCCTTTTTATAAGCCATGCTCCTCCAAATAAACTGAAAAGCACCACCTGGTCAGTTTTCGTACTGTGTACATATTATAACAATTACATCACCTCAATTTGCTATCACAGACTTTGTACTCCTGAAAGAATTAAGGAGGCCTGTTTATTACCTGCCCAGCCAGCCATGTTTAAACCCCTTCAAGACAGCTGTACTGAAGCCTTACTCTTACCCTAGGAGTGTAAACACTGAAATGTCAACTGCATGTGTTTTTAGAAAAAAAATGTGGGGGCGAGCGAGTAAGAAATAGAGACCCTGGAGTTTTATATTTTGGAGCAGGGGGAATTGAGGAAGTTGGCAGTCGCCGTGTGGGACTAAATGGGCATTGAAGTAGCTAAGGTTTAGCTGCGTGTATTGAGCACATTTTGTAGAGATGTTGTACTGTCAGAAGGTTGGCTGTGGCTAGGACCGTATTTCGGTGTAGCCACTTCAGCCAGCAGCCAAAGTCACTGAATCTGGACATAAATGTACATTGTACAGCCTGAATTGAACAGAAACATTGTGTCTCTGGAGTTAAAGGATGCAATGTTCGGAGGAGGGTCCTTGCTCAATAGTTGAAGACGCTTTGTACTGTACATGTACATAACCTGTGTGTGATGTAAACACTAAGAAATGCACAGACATGGGGGCAAACTATGTGTGGCTCTCCAGCCGTTGGCCGTATTTGAATTGGTGGCTACAGCTACGGCTACAACTGCTGAGTGCTAAGGACATCCTATACTGCCCCGCATAATGATGCATTGATCCAGCCGCAGCCATGGCTGTAGCCGCCAATTTGGACATGGCCTCAGTGTGGAAAACCTAAATGGCCGCATCAGCCTGCATGTTTCAAAAGACTGCTCAATTCAAGTGCATATATATTATACTCCCTGGTATCTATGGTTACCAGGGAATTGTGTACATTGTAAACTGTCACTATGGAAGGTTGCAAATTGCTTACTGGGAAGAATTAGACTGTTACCAGGAAAGATCATGAATGGTTACCAGGGAAGGGATTTGCATATTTGGGGAATGAATAAAAAAATCTAGCCTTTTCATCGTAAGCTGTGATCAAATTTGAACAGTAAGCGAAAACGTGATGAATCACTGGCATGTCATGCAGGCCAAGTAATGAATCAAAGTTCAGAACCGCGGGTCCTGGACAATGTTATATAGTGAGGTTAGTGAACTGCAGGCATGAAGTCTTGATTATTGGTCTATAAGTATACAAAGAAATGTCATTATGAGCAATGAATCAACTTACTGTCAATGAGAGAATATAACTAATCAGTGTTCATCATCCCCACTCAAGGCATTTTTGTGCTTTGTGCGCCCTCTACAGTTTACCTCGGAGAGCCTATTTTTCCCCCAAAAGCAGTGGACTTAAAATTATCACACTCCCAACTCGGCCCCGGCAGTTTGGGGCCTTTAAATGGCTGACATTATTAGGAAAATATTCACCAGCCTGTCATGTCTTTAACACAGAAAATACAACATTGCTGCTTTGTTGACCACAAACGAACATGAGAGGACTAAAAAACTTGTTGACTTTTCCCCATGATTTCCTGTAAAAATGGCCTCTTCTGGGCTGAGTATAGAGGGTGCCCCCAGGTGCACTGTATAGGCTATGTAACCTGTGACATCATGTTTGCAAAAGAGCCACAGAGCCAGGACTTCCTGTAGGCACAATTGGTGTGCAGGTCAATGGAAGAAACAATAAAATCTTGCATTTCATAGGGATTGCGCCACCTGATTTAAAAAAAACTCTTGATATGAGGAAAGGGGCACATTGCAAAACTTGCACAGCTATTGTTTTTGTAACTCTTGTTTTTGTAAAACTAAAACTAAGCTTGAAGCAACCCAAACAACTCTTCTCAAAGTGTAACTTAAACTCAACTTACAGTTTTTCAATGTGAAGTATCAGGCCTGCATTGAAGAGGAATTGCAGAGTGACAAGATCCAAATATGTTGGGCATGCTGTGTCAATTTATAGACCTGCATGTACAGTCGATGCATTTGTACATCCTATAGTGACTGTTTGCTATTCATAATGTCTAAATTGGACATTCAATTACATTCTTACAGTACAGTGTAGCACTTGTTGGTTTAAATTAACAGTCAGCTCTTTGTGTTAATTGGGAAAGTGATTATCAAATTGAACAAAGTTGTCTGTGGGACTACAGTGTAGAATCACTTATCCATTTGTATTGTACAGTAGGGGCATCAGTTGCTTTTCCTCGTCCATTTTCACATGTTTTAAACGTGACATAGAGAAAAAACAGGTCTGGATTTATTTGTTTTCATCTTTGAGAGCGCAAGCCATCTTTCATTTGGCAAAGAACTCTTTAATTTGAAAATATTAAGGTTGGAAATGGGAAACCTTTCAAGAAGTACATGTACCAAGGCCAAGAGCAGTGCAACAGGCATTGCCCTCTGTGTAGTTTTAGCCCTGACATACAGGAGGCCATACATGTATCTGCTTTATGATAGCAATTTGTGACAAAATTTTTAAACATAAACAATGAATCATACATGTACTCAATCATAAGGATTAGGTTCATGAATGTACGTGGACATGTAGATAACATGGACAAGTGTGGTACACAGGTTTGTCGACCCCGTAACCCAAGGACTTCTCTTTTTCCATTTGGGGGGCTTGCTTTTTTTATTTAAAGTGTCACCATTGGTTTGTGTACACAAAAGCAAAGTGAGGACATCTCGCTCTGTCAAAGCATCCAGATACCTTTTGTTAAAGTCCTCAGTTTCAACGGGTAGACACCCCCATTTACATAATATTATGTGTGTCCATTACAGGCCCATGCCCAGTACATGTAGTGCAGCAATTCTGTACATTACAGTATGTGTCATGATATTGTATCAAGAACAAGACGTGTAGTATATGAGGAGCAGATGGCTCCTCTCCACGGTGCGGTGAGCTGCTTACTCTAACCTTGGCCTGTTGAGATGGATACCTGGATTCACAATGCCTTGTATGTATGGTGTTGAGGTATCCATTTCGGTAATCTACACATCTGACATTCAATAGGTCTTTATATTGTAGAATCTTATGCACTGCTTGTTTAATACATGTACCTTAATAATGGTGATAAATACATAGGGTACATGCAGTGTAATTGATTTCTGACTAAATGATGTATGCATTAGCCTAGGATGCATTGAATTTATGAACAAGTCTCTCAACTTGTCCAGTAAAAAAAATAAAAAAATAGTTTTGATGTTTCAACCCTAGCAGAGTCTTTTTCGAAGGCTAAATGACAACACAACACATATAAACAGGTATACTAGTGTACATCTTTGGTGATTATGTGTGTTGTGCTGTCATTTAGCCTTCGAGAAAGACTCTGCTAGGGTTGAAACAGTAGGTAATTAACTATTTTTGTAATTTACACCACTGGTCCTTTTGGTTGGCAAGCAGTTCGCAACAGCTAATTCTATTTTCTCAGTAAATAAATGCATACATGTGTGTTCATTTGATATAGCATTTGTTTACTTGTCAAATTGAGGGACTTGTTCATATCATGTACATACATAGATCATACCATAACACTAACATTAAACCAACATAAAGGAAACTGTTCTTCAGTTAACAAGTACAAATATTGTCAGATAGAAAATTGTGCATCCTGAAAATTGTGCATCCTGTGTATTGGACTTGTGCCAGCAAGTCGCCATGACAGAAACATTGTGCATGTTACTATACCATGGTATAAATTTCAGAATTAATTTCCTGTCTAACATTGTATTTGTAAGCATAGTTTTGTTCAACCACATATCCTGTGACATGGACTTTACTTTTTGGGGGCATACTTCCTTTAATGATTACACATGAGAAAGCTTTTAGCACTCAGCAGTTTACAAAAAACACATTAATGCCAGCAATTACATCTATGCAAACCCCACACAACGCATGATTTCTTTTTTAGAAAGTATCAATTAACCATAGACAATTATCCACCGTTTCCATCCCCCACCCCCATCGCTAAGCAAATGAGCCAGGTAGCACTCAACGAGGCACCAGTGTTGTCCAAAGCCCTGGAGAACACTCTGTGCTACATTCCCAGGTCCCAGCAAAATGATCTTGAAACAGATGCAAGAAATAATACAACGCAGAGCATTATCCCAAGGATCGGAGGATTCTCTGCACAACAAATTATTAACACTCCGTGGTGTGAGATCAATGCACAGGCAAGGACGGTAAAGATTTTGCCAGTATCACACGCTGCCGTCCCGCCGACCCCGGTCATCTTATATCCATGGAGGAGGAGAAATAAGATGACTTCATTGGGGGGCCTTGGATTGGTGGAATGGTGGAACATCTCCACCCCCTCACCCTCCAGAAACTGGAGATCCCGTCGGTGTTATCGAGACAGCGCACTGTAATTACATCTGGACAAAGAAATACATTTTAAAAACTCAGTTGACATTTTGGTTGTCATTAAGTGTGCATTATGTGTTGAACAAAAATGCACGAGGGCTTCAGTCTGTTTTCTAGGCAACAGTCACTCTGAATTATGCGTTTTATGACTATGAATAAAAACATGTCGTTTTACACTGGCGTATTTTCACTCTGCAAATGTAGGCCCCCTACATGTTTGTTGAGCTGAAGAAATCTGGTGATATTTGTACATGTTAATTTCTTTTAAATTTGTAACAATATTTTCATATTTTTTTTAAATTTATTTCGTGAATGGTAAATAGGTACATGTACAGGATACCCCCCAAAAAAATATATATATAAAAAAGTAAAATAAAATAATAATAAACCATTTTGAAGCATACATTTCCTTGTACAGAGAGCACTTTTACTGGGAATTACATGTAGTTCAGGAAGATCCATCTTCAGTTGTATCCAGTGTCATGGAAAGATCATTAAGATCAAACCGTGTGTACATCCTGGAAGTTCTAACTGATCAAAACGCCGGACCGGAAGTAGTTTGATAAAGGGCTTGTTTGACATGTGGAACAATATTCATGTACTTCACCTATGTTTCTACTACAGTTTTTGTTTTAAGTGGTTATTTTTTGGAACAAGTTTTCCTTGAAAAACTAGGCAAGTTTTATAACTAAAGCCCAGATTAGTAAATGTTTATACTGTTTCTTCCTTTGCAATTTGATGTGCTATTATCATGAAGTAAAAAGCTAAATATAAGACAACATACTGTACATATATGTTAAAGAAAGGGTGTGCGTAACAATTAATGGTATGGTTGAAAAAAATTAATGTTCTCAGATTTACCATAAACTTACATGGTATAAAGATCAGATATATTTTTCACAGTGAAAAACTTCCCTTGAAATATTTTGCCTGAAATGCCATAGTCTTTGAGAAATGAGTAAAACAATTAAATTTTGATCTCCTGAGGTCTGAAATTCGATGTTTGAAAACAGTGAAAACTGTGATGGGGTTTTCTCTATTTTCTTGTAACTCTGATAACCAATTGAGATTTTTTATGCAATCTATATGTTGGGTGACAGAAAGTGTGGATACTGTACTTTGACCATTTCCAATTTTGGCCGTGTGCCTAATAGTCTAAAATAATATTGTCTTTCACTATATTTCCACTCAAGAGAAAACACATATTTGGTGATTTATTGTTTCGTTTTCCACAGCAGTAAAATTACATGCACTGAGGCAGCTGTAAGTACAGTGTACGTGTTGTGCAGTTGGTTAACGGTGCCAATTTCAGCGTTTATTATTCATTTTACTCAACGTGCACTTCCTTTAATAACACGACCTGATGTACAGAATGGGAGGATCATTCAAAGAGTGACCCTGACACAGAACCAATAGTCCATTGCACGTTTTAACCTTCACTGTCAAAGTTTGACAAATTTTCCAACCATTGAATAATAGAGAACAGACTCACTTCATGGTTCATCGCATCCTTTTTTACTGGAAGGCAAATAATATCTGAAATGGTATGAGAGTGTTTAACCTTAATCAAGGATTTTGCAGTTGGCAAAATAGAAGTGGTTGAATAAAAGTTTAGTTTTTTTCTGAGTACATTTTTGTTGTTGAAAGAATACTTAACCTCAAGCAGAGAGAGTTTTGCAAGTTTGTTTTACATGTATTGAACACCTTCCCCAAGGGCAGCTTGAAACGGTCAAGTATAGATGTTTAAGGTCATCAGACAAAACATTCTAAACCATGTTTGTTTATTATTATTTAACTTAAATCTTCAATTCAGTTCAATTAAATTTATTACAACTTCAAACCAAAGATGTCATCAAAAATAATGGAACAAAACAAAGCCGTCAACATATAACTTATAAATATAAATCATATAAATAACATAACTAACACTTGAAAGATGAGATACTAAAATGCCCATCCAATACATGAGTGTTACATAAAAATATGCCAGACTTAGGTGAACAAAATTGGAATTGAATGAACAAGAAATCAAAATGAGTTTTCATTTATTAACTTCTGAAGTCTAGGATTTCTGAACTTGGCAGTTGAGCTATCCAGTTGTAATGGGGCGTGAATGGAATGACACATAAAACAAACATAGCGTAACTTTAAAATAGTATGAAGCATAGAGTTCCCGTGCCGTCATGCTGATTGAAACTGTTATAAAGGGAAAGACATGTCCGTTGGACATATCATATATCAATAGAAGAAGTTAATTTGAGCGTGAAAGGAATTCACTGACTAGAATCTTAGGTAAACATAACCTTTTGAACCTTTGTCTTGATGGAAGAGGTTCAGATAAATGTAACTTTCATGCGGAGTGACGTGAACTCGAGAAGAAGTAGATGTTCAAAAAGTTCAAATGAAGGAAAAGAATTGGAATTAGCTGTTGCAAACTGCTTACCATCCAAACTCGTAGTATAAAGGCAGTATTTTTTAACGTCTACACGGTAGAGTCGAAAAGTGAGGCCATTCAAAATGTTTGCAATCAAATACTTCATTACATGACACAAATGAGGTCATACTTTATTAATTTGTCCACTTAAAAAAACATAGGGGTAGTCCTATAGAAGTCACAGGCAATATGCACTAATTTTGGCCTAAAACCTGTTTTCTATGAAATTCTCACCGTTTTCACATTTAGGCTGACAGGCAGAAAACCCGGGGCACCGGTTGAAAGTGGTGACATTTCTTCTTTTATTTCGTTTCCTTTGAGTGTTAATTACAACCTCACTGAACACAGGATTTGTGAGCTTGATTGTTTATGAAATTAACCCATTCATCGACACTTTACAAGGTATGTCGCATTGCCCTCTTTCCAGACAACTTGGCTATTTCCGTAAATGCAGTGGATTATAAATTAACGGGTGATGATGAATTTTCATTAATTTCAGGTGAGAACACGCACCATGTTCATCCACTACTCAGGGGCTACAAGTCGGCTGTTCTTTCCCACTATCCATCATCGTTGGAGGGGAACCCTTTCGACTCAGAGGGCATTAATATGGTAAGAGATTTTACTGACAGAACTAAAAAAGACCAGCTCACTGTCACGTCTTCTATGGTGAAATTTAATTTCTCACAACTTTGAAATCAACATACGCTGGTGTTGATTGTATGAAATGAAATCCATGCACACAGTTTGGATTTTTTTTCTTTTTCAGTTCTGTAATTTGAGCCTCAGAATGTGGCAGAGTGTTGTCTTTGAATGGTACACAGTTGCTGATAAAGTCAAACTTTGCATGAGTTTATTCTGTTTTAATACAACTCTTTACAAAAATGCGAACAAAAAATTACCAGTTAATCTGCCATATTGAATAGAAGTTGTCTGTGCCCAGTGCAGTAAGCAAAGGTCAGAGTTCAACAGACGCTCAATGCCAAACTAAATGGGAAAACCGGCAGCGGTGTTTTAATATTACTAGATCAGCAGGATGCTTGGTTTAGCACGATTGGTTGTTACGAGGGAGATATGATACTCATTAGAGGAAATCAAATGTCAGAAGGTGCTGTTTTTTAAAGGAGGTTTGCACCTTGGTTGAAGATCTCATTAAATTCATCAAGTGTAAGAATCAGGTTGTGTTCCAATTGCCAGCTGTGGCTGTGGCTTGATCGACACATGAACAGATGTTGAAGTATAGGCTGCCTAAACCAAAAGCCACAGTAGTAGCCATAGCTGCCAATCAGACATGGCCTCAATGCGGGTGTTTTGCAATACAGTTAGCCCTCTATAGTTTTCCCTGGAGAGAGGCCATTTCCCCCCCCCCCCAAAAAAGGAGTTAGATTGAAAAAACATCTCACTCCCAACTCAGCAGGGCCTGATTTCGTAGAGCTGCTTCAGCACAAAAAAAGTAGCTTAGCACAACAAAATTATGCTTTCTACAATAAGGTAACCAGCTAAAATACTATGTTTTAGATGCACCATTTCTGACTGGTATACTGCTAATTTTTGTTAAGCACAACATTTCTAGGCAAAGTTGGTGCTTAAGCAGGTCTAGGAAATTGAGCCCAGTGCACGGGCAGTTTTTTTATTGCACTCTTTTGGGCAGTAGAAAAGCAGAACCAAAGTGTATTTTTTCGTGCTGTGACGCTAATAGTTTGGCTAATTTGCCTGTGATTTCTTGTTTATTTTGGCTTATCTGTAACTAAGATGAAGTTAGTAGCTCGACTTTGGCTGTATCATTTTTCATTATGTTTGAACCATTCGAATTCAAAGCTTTTATTTTAGTAAACCATTTTAGATACTTCTTGTATGGTAATACTAAGTGTGTACGTTGATTCTTTAAGAACAGAGTGTAATATTATACATCTGGGAATAATTTCTAGCATTCGTAAGGCATAGCGTAATTTCTTTATTTCAATTTTTTTTACCACATGGTATGAATCTCTTGTTTTGCATACGTTGTAATTATTTTGTAAATGTCAACCGTGTCCCATGGAATTCACGGGGTTTGAATAAATGTCACATTCTTTGGAGATGTTAAGACTGAGGAATCAATTGAATTTTCAATCGATTTAAATCCTTAATGTCACTTAAATTGAGATGTTATTTTTGGTTAGCCTCGTTACTGAAGTAAAAGTCGATCCGAAACCCTACAAGTATTTCTTGTTGTTCTGACTACATCCCACGTTGAACTATTTATACCCGAACACGAATTACAAATGTTCCCATGAAGCTAGCCCAAAGTTAACTTGACACAGAATCATAATTTAACAAATTTTGAGATAGTTTCAGGATTTGAAACCAGAAAGATACTTTTAAAAAATGATTTTACTCTGCACTCCAGGGAACAACAAGTCACTACTGATAATGACTTTTTGTTATCGTTTTCCCCAGCTATGCATGCCCAAAGGGCTGACAGTACGTACACAGAAGCAGGACAGAGAAGCCAAGTTTCATTCCTTCCTGATGACCCGAGAGGACGGGACGAGGACCTATGGCGCCGCGCTGACGTTCTTCGAACAGGCAACGTCGCCGAAAATCTGCGCGGAAATGGAAGATTTGCAGGTATTGTCAAGAGAATCGACTCTGTTTATTTCAAATGAGATGATTACAACTATTTCTGTACTACTTTTTTTTTTCGAAGCTACTTGCTGCAAATTAAGATTATATCTTCTTTTTCCCTCTTTAAAATAATTTTTTTCTATTTAAAGTTCTGTACATTTTGTGGAATTACTTATTTCCTACTCCGCCCTCCCTTCGTACATTCATCCCATGTCTGACCCAAACCAGGGTTCTCCCTCATTAGTGGTCTGATGGTCAAATACCAGTTAAAACACCTGAGGACCAATCCAAATTTGTCCTAAGTGGTCCGGCTGGCTAGTTCATTGTTGAAAAGCATCGCGATTAACTATCCTGCTCGACTCTCCTGCCCAACTGGCCCATGCCACAAAATTCCACAGGAGACTGTGGAGACCAAGTCCACAGTACACAAGCCATGGGAGATCCTGATAATTCCAGCTGTACAAACAGAAGAAACCCATGCACCCAATGCTAGCCTAAAGGGTATGGTACTTTGTGGCAGTCTGTGGCACCAGTGTATAGCAGGGTTGATATGAAATATGGACAAAACAAAAAAGATGGCGGACCAGGTAAAATGACGAGCTGTCTAATCGTGCTGGCTAGTCACTGAAGAAAGTTAAGAGCACACCCTGTGAACTTTTATTTTCTTCATTCACAGATAACATTCAAAGCAGAAAGCAAACATCGCAAAATGAGTAACATCGAATCTCCGTCGCGCTCCCACGTCGTGCTGGAGAGTCTCTCCCCAAAGGTAGAAAGGCGTGGCTTCTCACCGAAGCACAGACGGTCCTCGAGTCCCGCCGTGTCGTTACAGTCTCCTAAACCTCGGAGGAAAACGACACCAGTTCACGTGCCGACCCAGAGGAAAATAGCCAACTTTGACCCCATCAATGACACCATATATGTTGCTAAATGTATATGCCTCATAATGCAGGTAAGCTAGATAATAATAAATATAATTTCTTTTATAGCTTGTTGTATCTCGTTAAGTATTAATTTGAGTGTACAGCCAGGCTATTAAACTATTTCCTGCCGAAATTTGCCTACGGGTATTTATTGTTCTTGAACAATTTATTTCTTCATGTTTATTTGCAGTGCAACTTTATTTGACTTCTACTGTAATGAGACAGCCTCAACTTATCCAGACATACGTTGTAACGATTAAAATACTTTCAATGCCGCCAACATCGTGAGTTGATCACGAATGTAAACGTACCAACTGCCACAATGTCTTCAAACAAACATCATAATAGAATCAAGAATTGAAAGCAGCGATTTTTATTCAACTTCCAATACAACTTGTCTCTTTGTCTGAAAACAATTTGATTAATCCAGTGGAGAAACTTTGCTAACTTAGTCTATTTATTTATCAAGGAACATCCTTAGCAAGTTGTCACAGTGTCTTAAAACAAACGTCTTAATTTGTTTGTAGGTACCATTCATCCAGCCTTGTCGTCGCCTCTTGGAGCAGTTCTACAATGCAATCAAGTCGATGGCAGCGCCTCCTCTCCCTCTAGAGTCTTACATCTACAACATCCTGTACGAGGTGCCTGCCCTCCCGGCTGGGCGGAGCTTGAGCTTCAATGCAATCACAGAGACGATCGTCTGCCAGCGGCCGGCGAACGGAGAGCTCCCTCTATGTGATTATTCCATGAAGGAGTTTTTTGAGCTCCTTGGGGTGGAGAACGTGATGGCGCTAATGACGTGTGCATTTCTTGAGAGCCAGATACTCCTGGTGTCAAGAGGTAAGAACAAGATGAATCTACTTATTTGTGACAGATTTGGTTTTCATGCGTCATTGATAATGGCAATCTATTTTTAAGTTAGAACCATCATGGTTTGTCTCTTGCGGCACCCTTTGGATTAGCAACGGCTATCTTTTGCTGGTTTTTTTTCGATAGAGCTATTTATAGAGCTCAAATATTTCCATTGACTTTCATTGCCTGAAGGTGTTAAAGATTTCTTGTTGTTGCTGATCCCATTCCATTGGGAACAAAGACAAAACTATATAGAAGCAACATCCTTCCAGCCCATTTTCTATGCTGTCAACAGAATGCAAATCCGCTCTTCACAATCCAGAGGAAGCATTGGTAGTCAATATCCTCATTTCTTTCATAACCCTTCCAACCCCACTGTCCATTCTCTTCTCCGCAGAGTACCACCGTCTCATGCTGGTAGCAGAATGTCTGTCAGCTCTGCTCTTCCCGTTCCAGTGGCAACATGTTTACGTTCCAATTCTCCCAGTGAGTTTGATGAACTTTCTGGATGCCCCTGTGCCGTTCATCATGGGGCTCCACTTAGATGATGGCATGGACCACACTCAACTGGAGATACTGGGAAATGTGAGTAAATTAAGAAGTTAGTTTGATGATAAAAGCACATGGTGGAAATGTAAGAACATGTAGTTTAGAAAACGTCCGTGGAATCTTTCGTTTGTACAATACAGTATAACATTGCTCAATGCTTGTTTAGGCCCTCTGTTGTAGCGCTCTCCCTAAACTGTGGTCCACTGGCTAAATGCTTTGTTAAAACACTTGAGGATCAGTCACAATTTTCTCCAAGGAGTCCGGCTGGCTAGTTCAATGTTGAAAAGCTGTCCTATGCAATATGAAATATGGACTAGTGAAAAAACTGACGGACCGAAATGGGAAATGGTGAGCTAATTGGTTTCGCTGGCTAGTTGCTGAAAAAATTTGGCACAAACCCACCTGAAGTGTCCTTCCTTACAGCTCCACTATGTCTGTATGTAAACACTAAAGAAGAAAAAAGGGAAAAGACCCCTGTAATTTTGCACAAAGTATTATCGGAGACTCTTTAATTCACCCAGTGATTTGTTCTTTCTCTCATTGGTGCACATTAATAAGAACTGTTTTCTTCGTTTTCTCTCTCTCTCTTACCTGTTAATCAGGCCTCTTTGTGCTTTGTGGACATTGACAACAACTGCATTGAACTTCCTGAGGACCTTCCCCTGTTTCCAAACAGACAAAGTTTTGTCCGTAATCTCACTGGACTTTTACAACGCTTTAATGTCTCCCTGAAACCCACACCTGAGAAAACACCTACGAGAACTCCGACGAGGGGTGACGGCAATTTTGATTGGTCGACCCTTAAGACAGAACTCACCCTCATTGGTGGATCCAGTCGGAATTTGAACTTGGAGAGTTGCATCGAAGCTGATCAGGATAGTTCATATTTTAGCTCACCGAGTCGAGGGGAATCACCGACAACGAGCGTTCCGAGCAAGACAGATATTTTACGCAACAACGAGATCGTCTCAAAAGTTGCTGCCATTGTTCAGAGAACTGGTGTGATCACGTCGATCAGTGAGATCGAGGATCGGAACTCAAACACTTCCCCTGATGGGGATCTGAACCCAGAGACGTGGGACCCGGAGTTACGGAAACACGTGGAGGGACTCGTGTTGAACTCAGCCGTCAGAGAACTCTTCTTGAGTAAGATGGTTGAATTACTCAGGCATTATGAGACCTTTGTGATCCAGCCGGCATCTCACAGTATCGAGTCGTGGTTTGCAAACAGGGAACATATGCAAAACTTTGATAAGGTAGGTCTTAAGTTCCCCTTAAAAAACTGGGGCATATCCAGGAAGTGATTTTGTTTCCTGTACCACAAACGGTCAAGAGCACCGGACTTTAGCTCTGGTGTTTCTGATCAGCAGAGTGTGGGTTCGAGTCCTGGTCTTGACACTTGTGTTGTGTTGTGTCATTTAAAATGCATGACCCCAGCAGACACGGACCAATTTGGACGCTTTACTGTGGCCCCATAGTCAGTGTGTGGTTTGGAAAAATAATCGCATCCCGGAAATATATTTAGGTTAGAGTTCTGGAAAGTATTTGTGGCCATAATGCAAAACAAAGCATAAAGGCTTGAAGTAGTGAAGTCCAGAAACACAACTTAGACTTGAAATTACATGTAAACCCGATTTAATAGCAGCTTGATGTCTTACCTCCAGCCCCTAACTACTTTTAAATCAAATTGTTCCCTCAAAGGTGTTACTCAGGATTGGTAGCGCTTACAAAATGTTGACAGACAGTGTTCATGTTTTGTGTGATTAACCAAATACATGAAATGGCAAACCTGTAAGAATTTGGGCTTAATCTGTTGTGTGAGTCTGGAGAAAATAATGTAAACTGAGCACAATTTTCATCCTGTAAACTCATTGCCCTTAGTTTGGTTGTAACAACAGAAAATCAGCTGCTGCATTTTTATATATTTCTCGAATATGACTTCATTTCAGAGGGAAATGTTTCACAGAAAAAAAGGGGTTCTAGTACGATCTTCATAATCAGTAAGCTTTCAGACTGAAATTGAGCAATTAAGGTTTTTATCCTTACCAATGCTGTACAATATCTTTAACCTTGAAAGTGTCTAACTCTGACATCATCTCTCTTCAGGCTGCATTCCTGTCTGATCAACCAGAGGCATACCTCCCGTTCCTCTTCCCCTTCGTGGAGACGCAAATGTTTGCCACGTTTGTCGACAACAAGATCATCTCCAACTGGGAGGACAAAGTGGAAGCGCTCAGAATCTTTGACGGTAGAATAGACCACTTTCCAGCCAGCAATCCTCAGACCCCAACATGTGAGATTCAGAGTCTCATGAGTGAAGCAGGTAGGATCTTTGAATAGTTTAAAGTCTAGAAGTCCACAGACTGAGTCTATGACTCTTTTCGAAACTACGGCTCGGGCTTGGGCACTGGCTTATGCTCCGTCCACCGGTTTGAAAGTCCGTACCAAAAGCACACGTTTACAAAATATCTAACAGAGTCTAAGCCAGAGCCCCAGCCAAAGCCAAAGCTGTGATTTCGAAAAGGGACAATGTGTTTTTAAAAAAAAATCCAAGCCGCCTTTGTTAGCTAGACGATCTCTCCCAAAAAAAAAATATAATAATAATGAAACTTTTCGACATCACAACTATGGTTTAGGATTCGGCTCATTTAAAAAATGTTGTTAGAGGATAAAAATGAAATTATCACATATGTTTTTCTGACCACAGAGTCCAATATACGTCACCGAGCAGTGAATATTGACTACACATCACCTGTTCCTCATGAGCTGACCAGCAAGCCGGCTGACAATAACCATAAACCTGGTTACTTCCCGAGACTTCAAGAAGAAATTTTACTCAAGGAGCCCTACACACCCAAGTAAATATCCTCACCCTCTGGCACTGCTTACCACAGAATGCTGCGCTTATGCACCCCTGTAAAGCGAGTGGTTTTATGGGCATGGGCCGTAAGCGCAGAACTCTGCAGTAAGCAGTTTCATGCAGCCTGTAAGCACATTTCTACCCTAGCAGAGTCTTTCTCGAAGGATAGATAAAACAATAAAGGTAGTGGTTGTACTTAGAGACTAACTTATTACATAAAAAACTGCATGAGCTTTCGTAGTAACAACTTCTTCATCAGATGCAAGTACATGTAGTTGTAGCTATTGTTGTTTTTTATGTAATAAGTTAGTCTTCAAGTGCTACCACTACCTTCCTTATTTTGTCTATTAGACTAACACGGCTATTTTTTAGTATTGTCGAAGTATAGAGACTCTGCTAGGGTCGAAACGTCAGGCCACTAACTCTTTTTTTTTTCAATCTTTTATTTTATTTACTTCATCTTCAATGAGGGGAAACTCCCATCAGCACCCAGCACTGCTTCCTATGGAGGGCCGCAGTACAAATACTGTATTAATAAACATTATATTATACCATAAACATTTTCAAAATCTTTGTGTGTTGTAGGTCCAAGCACAGGAATACAGCCCAGTGGAGACGAAAGGACAGGCAGCAGCAGCACTCTGAGCACTTGCAGCTAGCTCCACAAGAGAGAGAGGTTAGTTCCGCTTGTCAGTCATTTTCCGATCGTTAAATCTCTTTCTACTGTCCTTTTAATGCAATAGTTATTCCATATGTTGACCAATTTTAATAGTTTGGTGAGGCTTGCTGTCTGTTGTACCTTTATTAGTTGGTAATGTTTAATTGATTGAACAAGAGTTTGTCTGCACTCTCTGGTACACAAATAATGAATGTTTTGAGTGCAATGTGAGAATATTTTCATGAGTTGAAATATTGATGTTTCATTCAACGAGGCAAAGCCAAGTGGACTGGAACATAGTGATAGTTGCTTCTTATATAGCGCTCATATCCGTCACTCAGTGACGCTCAAGGTGCTTCAGCATTCAGTATTTTTTCCTGCAAGGTATGTGGAGCTACATTTGTGAAGCATGACCTTCTTCCTTTACATGGCACCATGTAATGGTTTACAAGATGATGTGGCGCATTATTCCAGCCTTGGAAAAAAAACATTCTCTTCATTGAACAGACGCAGGACATTCATTATTTGTTGTACATTATCCAAGTAGATCTCTGTCATTTGATTTGAGGGATAAGATATGAATATTAAACAAACTGTACAAGACTGTATTCTGGCGTCCACTACCAGGGGGTTTTGTACTGCTGTGTATAAAGTGTGGTGTGGTCTAGGGTGCAATAGTTTAAAGAAAGGATGGGATGGAAATGCACGGGGAAAAGTAACAAAATGCACAGTTAATGACATGGTTTAATGTAATGAATACAGCGTGACCTACAGTCCTCCAATCAAAGGTCAAGGATCTACTTGGGTGTTGGGTATTTTTATGTGTTTATTTTTATGGGCTTTATTTATTGATTATATTTGGTTTTACCTGTAAACAGTTGCGGCATTTATGAATTCTATTTAGGAAATCCAGTAGTTAGGCAGATATGTGTTAACAGTGTTTTATTGTTGACAGGGATGGACACATCTGTTGATGATATTTTTATGAACTTTTTTATTTCCTTGACAGCCCATATGCAACATCCATTGCAATGTTTAATGAGTTCAAATAAACACAATCAAATCTGTTATTTCCCACAGCAATACATTCAGCAGGCCAGGAAGGGGACCGTTCAACAACCGGTTCTCTCCAGTCTAGACCAGAAACAAACCAACTGGAAGTTTGTTGAAGGCCTCCTCAAAGAGTGTAAAGTAAAGGTCAGTTCTGAAATTGGGTGTCTGTCTGTGTCTGTGTGTGTAGATGCCCTCCTCAAGGAGTTAACCCTAAAGGTTAGTCTAGTTCCTGTCCTCCCGTCTCCCAGTCTGTCTTTGTAACCACCCTCTGCTCACTCAGTCATGTCTCTTTCACACATTCCTAACATTCGCATCCTTTTGAGTTTTGTAACCTAGTTGGCATCTTTTCACAAAAAACAAATTGTTTGAAGTAGTTTCAGTCAATCATTCAAATAAGCTATTTGTGAGTTTGGCTGTGTCCGAATTGGCGGCTACGGCTGCAGCTAGAACAATGCATGATGACATGTCAATCCAGCCATAGCCATAGCCGCAGCAGCCAATTCAGACATGGACCTTGGGTTTGAATACTGTCTGGTACAATAACGTGCGTAGTCACGAGTTACCACTGAAATTTGAATCTAAAGAGACAGTTGCTATGTCACATGATTCGGGGCAAGCTTTTGCCTAGTTGCGCAAGAGACGGAGAACACAATTTGAATGAATGTTTATGGGTAACAGGATTCGCTCATAGGAGGTTGCTTTTACAAAAGCATGCCCCAAACCATGTGACAAAGCAAAGCGTTAACTTGTGACCAAGCAAATCATGGTACCAGATGTTTTTCAAGTCGCAAATAGCTTATTCACATCATGACTATCATTTTGAATCATGATTAAACACTTGATTTTCTTCGTGAAACTTTGAACAAATTTTTACCCATAAATAAAGTGAGAGAAATGGATCACATTATTTTGTGAAATATAACTCACTTACTCCCCTCCCCAGCCCCACCTCCATCCCTTCCCCAAAAAATTGTTATAATACTTTTGTTTTTTTCTGGAACAGTAAGAGGTATCTTTATTTTAAGTTACATTACCTCATGGCAGAGTTAAAATTAAACTAAACTTGAAACAACCTTTTACACAGTCTTACTTCAATTTAACTTTCTGTCACTTGATCCATGTTAAAAGAAGACTCAGAGAGAATAAATTGAAAACTCTGGTTTGTTTTCCTCTCATTTCAGACGAAGAAGATGTTGGTAAGTAAGATGGGTCAGGAGGCCGTTGAGCTCGGTCACGGTGATGTCAATCGGTCGGGTGTTGAAGAGAACACCTTGATTGCTTCTCTCTGTGATCTCCTGGAGAGGATCTTCAGCCATGGAATCCAGAAGAAACAGGTCAGCAACGAAACAATCAACTTTAAATATTTCGCTCTAAGCTTGGAAGATTTTTGTGTGGATGTATTGTAAAGGAAAAACTTGAAGATTATCATCAAATATCTTAGGCTGCATATTTTACCTGAATAATTGTATGGTTACACACCTATGTTCGGACACCCCTAAGCTCTTTTCACACTGTATATCTTATCCCTGTGGAATACAGTTCTGGGGAAAACCGAGGAGTTTTTTCACCTCTGTTTCACACTGTCCCCGCATGCGTATTTCCTAGGTCCCTATTTCACGGGGTTCTGGTTGCAAGTTTCAAGAATACCCCAGGATTTTACTGCTTACCCCTACTCTGGAGCAGGAGTGGCTATTCCCCAAGGGTATGCCCGTTTGCCGGGGTAGATCAGGGGTAAAGCGATCCAAGTGTGAAAGGGTCAGCCATTATTCTCCGTGGATGCCCCTGCGGAAAAGACTAGTGTGAAACGGGCTCTAGTGTATTTTCCTGGCCCTAAACCCGACTCTAGTGTGTAAATAACTAGCAAGCTTTTAGCCAGGATTTGGTAAAAAGGTGTCCAAATTTGCTGGGCATTTAAAAACTGGATGTCCAAATTGTTTACTTACAATACGTTTACATGTAAATGACAGATAAAACAGGGTGTCCAAATTTAAAACAGGGCGTCCAAAAGACACCCAGACACCTCTCTGGCTAACACTATGATTACCAGGGTTTTTCAGAACAAAGAGTTGTGGGAACGTAGGGGTGTCAGAATATAGAGTAGCCACCATTTGCTATAGTTTTTAAAGTTGCTGTGCAGAGTATGTTTGTATTATTTTATGTAACGGCCAAATAACTTTTTATCTTGCAAAGCTTTTACATTGTTATCAATTATCCATTTTTGAATGTTTTCTTTGTTATAAATGTACACAATTATTGTTATATTTTATCTGATGTGTGTGTCAGCTAGAGGGGAGATTCTCCTCAATAGGAACTTTTTTTGTTGTTTTTTTGGCAATCTCTCTGGCTCTAGCCGGTTACTATTTCATTTTGTCAATGTTTTGTTGTGCTTTGGCTTGCTCATGAATGTAAATATATCTTACAATGTTACTGTGTTCGAAAGTTTCAAATGTCTTCCATTTAAATGAATTTGTTTTGGCTATCTTCACTAGTCTCTGCTCATGACTTTCTTTGACTCTCTTTTAAATGCCTTTTTGGCCCCTTTCATATAATTTCTTCCTTGTATGTACTTAAACACTCTTGTTGTCTCACATTGAGTCCCTACCGAGTGAAAAGCAATTGAACAGTGACTGTGTTGACTGTACTTTTGTACTCCAGTCACTGTGTATGTGATGGCCCACTGACGCTCTTTGACCCTCTTTGACTCTATTCACAGGGGAAATCAGCACTATGGTCTCACATCACAGGATACCGCAAGATGAAAGAGAAACGAGAAACCTTCCCAGAACACAGTCTTTCAGTTGTACCTCATGGGTCTGAGGCCAGACGAAGAAGTAGCTCAGCAGTGGAGCCTGTCCTCATCTCAATCCCCACCGAGCTTCCCTTTGATATCAGGTAAGGGTGGGTCACACACCTGGGAATTTGCCTGGGATTTGAACAAAAAATTTAGTGCAAGTTTTACTCTACAAGCTTTCGTGCTATTCTGTCAAATTTTGTGTGTTTAGTTTGTCTACGTCACTCATACATTACCTGTAGAGCAAATTACTACATTTGCATATTTCCCTAGGCCGACAGGCATTAATGCTAAGAGTTTTACCAAACAGCGCCCTCTGGCGCCCCCACAATGCTGCATTTGAAATAAATAAAATTATTGTTAATATGTATATTAAATTATCTTTGTAGGAATGCTTGGTATTCAGCATTTGTATCTTTGTGGTGTTTTTTTCTTTGTAGGAATGTGGAGAACATGACCCAGATTAAGACAGATGTAGGGTATGCTCGTGCCTTCGTTAGACTTGCCTTAGAGAGGAAACTCTTGCACAAACATCTCAAGTTGCTACTCAACGATTATGAACTCTGCAAGTAAGTTTAGTCAAGTGACTGCCCTCGTATATTTAAGAAGAGAAAGTTAATAACACAGTGCGCCCCAAACTGCCCGCGCCCCAACATAAATTTGCTTACCAGAATACAGTGATCAGCCAAAACACCATGTCACATATAGCATTTGTGACTGGTATCCTGGTCATTTCTGCTGAGTAATGTTAAGCGATATCATCTGCTTAATTAAGCAGCTCTATGAACTGTGGACTCGGGGGGGGGGGGGGGGGGG
>CM021531.1:11355593-11369398 GCA_010994315.2 Pisaster ochraceus
AAATTATTTGAAGTTAAAGTTGATGTGTCCATCCTTTGAGGCTGCGTTGTTGATAGGAAATATTGTTCAAATCTTTGACGCAATTCTTGACAGGAAGCGTTACAAGCGTTATGCCTTCCTCCGGACTGAGGAAGAGAAGGAGCAGTTTCTCTACCATCTTCTGTCTCTGAATGCTGTAGATTACTTCTGCTTCACCAACTCTTTCATCAGCACAGGTAAGATCTTCCTTACAATTGAGATAACAATTTCATTAACTGCTTTGCACTGTTCTCCTAAACCTGAAGCGAAAATTGTTAGTATAGATGAACTTTCGTTTCAGGTTTCAACTTGCAGTCCAAAAATCCATTACTCCTAGAAAAAAAAATGAAGTAAACAACCACTCACCTTGTGTACATCTTGACATTCTTACCAATATTTCATTCAAACTTGTGTTCTTTAGTTGTGCCTTACCGAGTCCTGGTTGTCACAACTCGTAAGTTCCAAGCTACAACGTCGGCCAACGCCTGGATCTGTGTATCTGGAGAGATCAATGACTCCAAGATGATCTCAATTCCTAAGAACTCTCAGGACTTTCTATTCCAGGTATGCGAAGAGTTTAAGAACAAGTCCTTCTTTACTGATTTTGTTTGTTGTTTTTCAACACATGATTAACTTACTCAACACGTACGAAACTTGACATAATTTTAAATCACCATAGAGCATTCTATCCACTCCCTGGCATAAACTCCCATGATCCTAGTGTGTCTAGGCCGAGCTGTTTAGAGCATCAAACTCTATTTCTGACGGCTGTGTCATCAGTGTGTGGGCTCGAATCCCGTTTGCGACACTTGTGTTTCTGGGCAAGGCATTTAATTATAATGGGGGACTTTTGGGTCGCTAGGTGGCAGCAGATTTCCCAGGTAAAATCAATTGTTCTTGGTAATGTACGCATGCTCAGAACTTTGTAAACAATGGAATATTACCTGGTAAGTCTGCCGCCACCTAGCATTGCTTATCATCGCCCAGGATTTAGTGGGTAGACATTATTGATGTGAATGATTAGCAACCTGTGCTGCAAAGGAGTTGGGATGGGTTATGAATGCCTAAGGCCCAATGAACAGCGGTAGTAATAGTGTAAGGCGCTTTGATACAATGTTTAAAAGCACCTTGTAAATACCTTCTGTTATTGTTAAAAAGTTGAAGGGAAAAAACCTCTATAAACTCTCTTTAAATTGATTTTCTTCATGAATTTGAGTTCATATGCGCTCATTCATATATTTCTTGTATTTCATGTATTTCATGTATAACTTCTGCACAGTTCATCAATATATATTCTTCCTGCATGTATATGATATGCTACCTAGGAACTTTACTTTTCTACTCTGCACTGCAGTATACCAGTTGATTGGCCTACTAGGAAATTACATTGGTCATTTTCTGATTTTGCTATTGTACACAATTGCTATGATATATATAAAAAATTAAACAAATAAATAAATGACAGTAACAAGAGGTTTTTATGACAAAGAAACTAATTGTGTATTGATTTTTGATTTATAGCATAGCAATCTGGGTATCCTAACGACAGTACGTATTGGACATGACAACTCAGGCCTTTTACCGAGATGGATGGTGGACTATGTTCTAGTACGCAATGAGATCACCGGGCATACATACAAGTAAGGTTTATAAAGTACTATCATGATAATGTTTTTTCATGAATGTATATATATATTTTTTAGCCAGTAAGGTTAGCCACAATGTTGCCATTTAGTAGCTGGATAGAGAAGGGTATCGGATATTTTTTATTTTCCTCATGTCTATGTCAGCAAAAACACATTTTTAATCTTAAAGAGGGGCCCCAAGGTCAAATTCAGTTTTGTGATGCACTCATTTTCCAATAGGTAGAGTCCTCTAAGGACTTTCATAAGAACCTTATGAAAGTGAGAAACACATTTTAAGTTTCTTAACCCCTGGTTTGAAAATGAAGCCTGGAACCTTAACTGAAATTGGTGCCTTTTAAAGTTTGATATTTTGTTATAATAAGTAGTATAGTAACTCTAAATTGGTAGCTTATGCAACCCAGACTAGCATGATTTTGTTCAATGAACAGTACTTACTTATTACTTACCACAGGTTTCCATGTGGTCGATGGATCGGACGAGGCGTTGACGATGACAGTCTTGAACGTCTTCTTGTTGGGGAGCTACTACCACCTCCAGCAGAGTCAGAGGAGCTGTCCAGAGGGTCAAGGACCCCTCCCAGACCCAGCTCACCTATCCCATCCAGGCACGCCAGGGGTCAGACACCAAAGCTAGATCAAGATCGCATACAGGAGATGCTGACTGATGCAGTTAACAATATTGTCAAGCACTTCTACAAACCTGAGAAGGAGGTTGGTGTCTTTCCTGTTTTAAGGCCGTATCCCAATCGGCGGCTACAGCTACGGCTACAGCTGTTGTTAAGGGTGTTGCTAAGGGCATCCTATACTACAATGCATGATGATCCAGCCGTAGCCTTAGCCATAGCTGCCAGTCCGAACATTTGATTGGTTGCACTTTGTTTTGGCTTCATGTTGCGAAAGAAAAAAATGTATAAAAATCTTGAAGTAAAACCACTTGGAATGAATGTTCTTCTGGGTTTTTTTTTCTTCAGCTAAACAGAGCTGTCAAAGTTAAGATTATACTTTCAGAAGACCCCCCCCTTTCCCGGCAGTTCAGCATTCAGGTTGGCTGAGTGGTTTCCACCCTGCTTTTTACTTCTGTTTGAATCCTGGATTGGAGCCTGGTATGATGATTGGGTTTATTGTCATCTCTGTAATTATTATTCATCTACAAGTTTAACTTTCTGTGATTCACTTTCTTTGGTTTTCATACTGTTGAATTGATAGATATATGCATTTATTGTCTACATTGGAAGGAATAAACCGGAAACCTGGTTTGCAGTCCCTACCTGATTGTGTGGGTTTTTCCCTACTATAGGATTTCCTCCCACATCTAAAACTGAACATTTCTTCATCACCTTCTCTACACAGGTATCTTCAGGCCCACAGTTCTCAGTGCTAGTCACTTCCCTTGGTTTTATTACCAGAAATATAGAATAATAATAAATTGCTTTAAAATGCATTTGTTGTTTGTTAGAGCCTTGATAGTAATATTTTTGCTCATATCCTTTTGTTTCTCATTTTAGGGTTTCTGTGTGATAGTACTTTTTATTAAATTGCTTTTGATTCATAGATTCTGTCACATTCCTTCTATTTTCTTTTGTGCATTTGTACTGTAGTCAATTTACATAGCTATTTTAGATATATATTTGTATCTTTCTACAGTAATTTTAATGTCAATTTTTAATATGTATATATTCGTACATATTTTCATCTAGAAATTGTCTTTGTTCAGCTTCTGGCTGTGTTGACATTTTCATCAACAAACCATTTGAAGTGAATTCAGTTCTATAAATTACTAAAATGTTTTCATTAATCAGCCATTTTAATTTAATTAAATTCAATAAATAATTGAATGTGTATTTTGTAATTATCTTTCATATAAGGATCAAGAAAAGTGTATATCAACTAAAATAATGTATTTATTTATTATTATTGAAAAAGAAAAATTCAAGAAGAGTTTTGTTCAGATACCATTTTTCTAATTTGGTGTGTGATTTGATACAGAGAGGTCGTCTTACAGTGCTTCTTTGTGGGGAGAGAGGATTAGTCCAGTGCATGGAGATTGTACTACAATATGGCTTCCGATCTGCTAGGCTCTTCAGAAATAACTTCTTCATCTGGGACTTTCTAGGTACTCACAACATTTTAAAATGTCAAACTTTATTATTATATTTTTTGTAACGTCACAGCCGCATGTTTTGCGAGCCATGGTTGGCAAAAGTGTGGGCTGCCTTCACAGCAAAAGAGTGCAATAATTTATCATTTATTACGAATTCTATCAAATAAGCCCAAATCAATGATGATTTAATGGTTTCGATATTAATCCAGAAATTACTTTGTATACATGTAGATTAAATATGACCTAGTTCACTTGATGACTGTTTTTGTTCTCTCTCTCTCTCTTTACAGAAAAAGTAGCCAAGTATCTTGAGAGTATTGATCAAGATGACGAGGGACGTCTTGGATCTGTCCAAGAAAAGAGAGCAAGGCGGACATTCTGCTTCACGGTTCAGCAAATTAATCAAGGAGCAGCCCAAGCTGGCAAAGATGGGAAATTCCAACTCTTTGTTTGCATCGGGATCAGGTGAGATGGAAGATCAGTTAGGATCCATGCTGGGCAGGAGCTTCTCTTAGATTATCAATCATCAATGCAAATACTTAGCTCAGATAAAATTCTTTAGTCTCAGATAACGAAACCAAGGACTCCTGTGAACTGTAGCTTGAGAAAAATGGAATGCCAGGAATACATTCATTGTCCATTGTGTCGTGGCCGAGTGGTTACGAGCACCGGACTCTAGCTCTGGTGTTTTGATCAGCAGAGTGTGGGTTCAAGTCCCGGTCTTGACACTTGTGTCCTTGAGCAAGATACTTTACCATAATTGCTTTGTCCTTCAGATGGGACATCAAGCCGTAGGTCCTGTGTACTAGGATTGATAGTGCACTTCAAAGAACCCAGAGTACTTATCGTGGAAGAGTAGGGGTTAACCCTGGTGTTCTGGTTCACATAACGAACACCCTTGTTTTCTCGGGCTTGCAAGCAACAGTGATGAGGCATCCTTGGTTTCATTGCCATAATTAAGTAATGATAATAACAATAATTGATAAGTAATTAAAGAGTTCTTTGGGTTTTCTTCAAAAAAATAATGTTCTGATGTATTTTTGTGTTTCTCCAGGGATCACATGCTCCACTGGTGGCTACCAGTCCTCTCTGAGACTCCAGTGGCCTCCTCCATGTATGAAGACTTCTCTTTCCTTAACTGCAACAGCGCCCTCGACTTTGTCGTCAACCTCCTCATGCAGCTGGATGAATTCACCATTTCGTTGGAATCTTCCATTACGAAGGGGGTGGAATTATAGCACACTTTGTCAATGACGCCGGTTTTGAAACATGCATCTACTCCAAGAATATGTTTATGGGCTGTAATGCATTGAAATTATGAAGAGGAAAAATGATAAGGTTGCCGCCAGACTCCAGTCAGACTTTACTCTATACTCTTAGTGAGGTCAGTCTTAAGTTTTGAAAGGGCAATGTGTAACTCAAATAACATGCAAACAATGATGATTTGGAGTTCAAAGGTCAGAAAACAATCTCCCGACTGTTGCTCACACATTCTAGTTTGTCTGGAGGTTGATAAGTGTCCTGTATTAGGTACAAATCATGATGCATTCAGACTTCATAGGCTTTGCAACACATTGAGGATGCCCTACCCAGGATTCAGTGCACAGCCCAGAGGATATGCAAGGTTTGCTGATAGCACACCAGACAGCAGAAGCGTTGCAAATGTCTGATTTAGCGGCCTCAATTCATATGCAAGATTTCAAATGCATCAAGACCAATGCAAGCATAAGAGAACACACCATGTGATCGTACGATGTGTTTTGTATTTTTCTGGCTATCGGTATAAAATACTCATGTTTCACGTTCAAGATGGAAGAAACAGTTACTCTTATAAGAAATTTTTCCTTGTGGTGTAATATATTATACTATGTAATGCTTGGTATCAAATGGCCACTGAAAAGAGTGGTCCTACAACAGACAAACTTAGTAATCTTGGAAACTTGTGGTAAAAATTCTAAATCCAGACTTCCCTTCCTTGTATAGTTTCGAGAAATAACTTTACCTCACAAAGGTGTATTTTTAAACAACTACTTTTAGATCGTTGTATAGAATTCTATAATGAAACAAATGAGTCGATGTCTTTTTTTGTAAAGTTTTTTCAATCTGTTTATAACGAAAACTGATTCCCCACCAAAAGATTATCCCATAACGTACCTCAAGTATCGGATTTTAAAGGATTTTTAAAGAAACGGTCTTCACCTGTGTAACATTGTGCAATGTGTACGAGCAATACTTGAGTTTTTTTGTAAGGGGAAGAAAATTTTTAAAAATACATAAAAAACAAACAATGTATTTTTTTGTATATTAACTATTTCTCTTATTACCATACCATAGAGTCAAGATATTTTGATAGTGCGATTTATAGAAATGGCATAGTGTACATAGGATTTATTTTGAGAGACCAATGTTCTGTAGTGAACAAACAAACAAACAAACAAACAAACAAACAAACAAGCAGCCAATACAAACTGTTTTTTAGGGGATCTGTGCTGGTTGCAAGTTTTGTTTGGTGGTAAAAACATGGCCCAATTTCACGGCGCTGCTGCCTGAATTTCCTCCCTTATGGCGCCCTGTAAAGTCCATATTTATAACGAGCCACAAGCGATAAGTTCCACCTTGAGCAGCGCCGCGAAATAAGGCCCAGTTCTCCCCTTCCCAAAGCTGTGTGTTGTGCTTTAAATTGAAACTGCTGTTGCCATCAACATGCTCACAAAATGCTACAAGGCTGTTTTGAAAAAGTGTTATGCAAGTGTTATGCCACTGTTAGAAACACCGGGGCAAAACCCTTCTTTTAGCGATAAGTGCAAATGGGTTCTTTTACGTGCATTATACACAACACATGGGACCTACGGTTTTGTGTCCCATTCGAAGGACGAAGCAATGATGGTCAAGTGTCTTGCTTAAGTACACAAGTGTCAAGACCAGGACTTGAAACCCACACTCTGCAGATCAGAAACACCAGAGCTCGAGTCCGGTGTGCTGGACTGCTTAGCCACGACACGCCATGATTATCATGCGGTAGTAGTTTTACAAACGCTGTGCTGCGCATATTTTATTCAATTATTGCACAGGACTTAGTTAATTACTTTGTGGAATGGAAGATGAGTTGGTGGGAATAGCTTGTAAATGATAATTTTTTTAAAGTGGTCAATTTAGAAGGCCACTACGTTTATTGTAAAACAGTGTGCTTTAATACTTAAAATGGAGATGTGATGGTCAACCCAACAGATGGATAGATCGCTACCAGAAACGGGCCCACAATTATGCCAGAATTTTGTTCTATTTTCATTTTAAAATATCTATCGGTTTTTATCATCTGAGCAAGATGGATCACAAGCAAAAAATAATCTACTAACTTATTATTATTTAAAGATATATTTTAAGGTAAGGCACATTATTCGTAGTCAAAGTAAAGTCCCTGGAAGTGTTTGAAAGAAGAGCAGGGAGAATTTTATCAATTTCCTTCCACATTTTGTAGTCCTCACTTGAGATTTTTTCATTCTGTCCCATAATGATCTTAACCACTTCACGCCATCAGTGCGCGTTAATATTTTTTAGAACCATGACTTATCCAAGAAAAGACAACAAGCGTTCTCATAACATGCACCAGGATTTTTCTGTTCATTTTTGCAAAACTGAGGAATGCATTCACTGTGAATAAGCCAACCCTTGTCTGATAGTCGGCCATGGCATGCTGGAATCTCAACGTTATCTCCCATGCCGAATACAATTATAAACATTGGTGGCACTGGCAGCCTGTCGATCTTCCGCAATCTTCGTTTTTACAAAAAAGGACAAAGATCTGGAATCAGGGATTACCCAAAAATAAAAAAGGGAGATTTTCGAGCATGAGTTCCAGTACCCTTTGCCCCTCTTCATAAGAGGGATACAAAGAATAGCTCAGTGAATGTCGAGGCATAGTAACACGTCACTTGACTTTGACTCGTACTTCAAAAAAATGTTCTGGGTGTTATACCAAAATTGGTTTACCAAACTCTTGTTATCTTTTTAAAATTATTTTGATAGCTCGTAAATCATCAATTATCATCATAGATTTAATACCAAAATAATACACAAATAACTCAGAAAACATTATTTATTTATTTTGATAGTATTCCCCAAAACAAACTGGTTTGCCAGACGTAACATGTTTATTGAAACGTGAGTCGTCTAATTTTACCTCTCCAACTCCATTTCACGGCTTCTAGTCTCAAGTTGTACTTTTTGTTTTTGTTTTAGAAATGTATACTGTTTTTTCAAAGCCAGTAAGTAAACCTTTCAGAGTTCAAACAGTATTAAGTATTGTTTTATGTTAAAAGCATTATCTTGTAAAAGCAGATTTTAATCCATTTAAATGAATTCCTTAGTGATTGTTTTAAAAGTAAGTCGTACAGCCAACAGATTGTGACTGTACTTTGTAATCTTGCCAATTGATTTAAAAAGGAGTATTTGACACGCTTGATTGTCGGGTTATGTTAATCCCTTTCTTGCATCTAAAAATTTGATTTCTTCAAAAAAGGGGGTGAACAACAATGTGATCTAGCTGCAGCCGTTAAGTCGGAAATGGCCTTTTTCATTTTAACAAATTTTCTGTCGGGGGGGGGGGGGGGGGGGGGGGGAATTGAAGTAAATCTTTCACAATTTGATAATGTCTCTGGATAGCAAAACTTCCAATGCAACAGTGTAGAGGCTGCAGACTTTCATCATGAAGTAGCCATCTTGTTTTTTCCTTCCATTCAAATCAGTGTAACCAAAATGAGGCTGGGAGGTTAGTTAGTCTGGTTCCTTGTTGGTTTCATGAGAGTCAGTATATTTTAATTGTTAATGCATACAGGGCACGTGACAATGATGAGGACTGCTGAGCAAGGCTGTGTACTTTTTTTAAGGATGGCTGCAAATTGTTATCAGCAGTGTGATTTCCTGTCTGTGTATGTGGAACTAATGTACTGTATGCTTTCAAGATGATTAAAAACAACATGGCCGCCTGATGCTGGACTCATAGAATTTTTGAATAGAACTAGAGGGAGCACTCAAGGGGCGTAAATCCCGGAGTCAATTGCATATGAATGTCTGCTGTTTCAACTGATGAGTGACCAGTGTAGTATGATGGGTCAGCACCATTGGGCAAAAGTTCTTGTCGGGCCGTGTCGCATGGTGTTGTATGCCCTCTAGTTCTTACTGAATCGTAAAGCAAACATGAACATACTCCATAATCAATGCAAATTAATCGACATCATCAATGCAAAAGCCTGCGGCTGTTTTATGTTTTTGGGGGTTATTTTTTGCCGCAGCTGCAAAATTAAGCAAAATTCCTAGGAAATCTTCAACTCATTAGTGTTACCGTACAGTACACTGGTATTACACCAGTGTTACTTGTTACTCCATGTATCTACGCATATGCATTGGTGTTTCACTGATGTTGTTTTCTAATCTATTGTTGATTGAAGTGTAGTTTAGTCCTAACCATGATGTAACCCTCGTTGTTAGCTAAATATTACATCCCCCCAATCTATAATAATTGGTTAAACTCGAGATACCCGTTATGTGGAAAATTGAATAATTCTGTCCTGATAACTATCCCAACGTATTGTTGGGTAAAGAAACATAGATTTTATCAAGTAGAAAATTCTTTGTGAGTGTCAATTAGCCTTTTCCATGAAATATGCTAATTACATTCACACATGCGTAAAGGCACTATTGGTTGGCAAACGCCATAGAGCTGTGCACTAGGCAGATGCATAAACAGGTATGGGTCACGCTACCATCAGCCCCGTACAAAAATGTGTCATGTTCCCAATCAGTTGTGTTTAGGCTCACGCACAATGTGAAATTTACGTATTTCATGGGAAAGGTTACATTTTTTTAGAGTGGTGTGTACTAATTTGACATCAATATGGATTTTAAAATGCAGCTTGGGACTGTTTAGTACTTGCCCAGATTAGTGGAACAACATTTTTAGTATAAAATCTTCTATCTCATGCATTTTGTTTGCCGTCATTATGTGTTTTGCCAATGTAAACACATCGTTTGCCAATGTAATTTATTAATTTGTAACGTACATTATTTTTGAATAAGCTTATTAACCTTCGTTTTCCTTATTTATTTGTGTATACGTATCAATATTATTAACAGTGTTTAGTATTATTTTTTTGATTTAAATTATGCATGGTCGTATTCATTTGAATAACTCATGAATATTAATTTCCTTTGATTTATTAACGGTTCAGAAATAACACTTTGTAATTGTACCAGCATGATCAAAATATTATCAATAAATATTTTGATTTTTAAAGTTAAAGCATTGTCGGTTGTTTCTTATTTGCAGGGTTGGGAGTAAGGATTAATGGTTGATTTTGACCGTACAGGTTGAATCATAAACTACCAGACTTACACCTTCGCTTATGGCTCAGTTTTCAAAGACTAACTCATGGGTGACTTTTTGTTTTAAATGAACAAGGCTTACATACCAGAACAAGTTCATAGATCCTATTTTCTTTTATTTATCATTGCTTTTCGTTCTCGAGTTTTAACAAACTGTTCGCCTTTGACAGTGTTGGCGGTAGATCTAAACTATAAACAACAAGTACAATGTAGATGTACTATGGGCAATTAGAACTTCTTATTTCACCTAAATGATTCTTTCCTCTTGTTATGACATCGTCGGCATTTTCAAATAAGCAATTCATTCAAATAACAATACTTAGGCTGTTTCACTTTTTTTGCTGAAACAGTAAGGTATAAGTGATCTGTAGTTGATGACAAAAGATAAATTTGATAACAAAATACATGTACATGTGAAGCCAAGCTTCAGACACACTTAAAAGATGTCTCTCAAAAGAGAACTTTCAACTTTGACCTTGGTTGGTAACACACTGTAATAATTTAGGTTAAGATGTTGGTACCACCTATCAACTGATACTTTAATGAGTGAGAGAGGCAGCGAAATAATGAATAAGATCCACAACATGGTACACCTGGAGCTTGCAAGTAATCATAATTAAAGACGGAGGCAGGAGTCAGACGAATTTCAGTCTGGAGTCTGTAACATCCTAAGGTTCAAGTATTATTCATGATGATTTAAATGACACCTGTGTAGTTCATCCCTCTTCAAACCATTTGGATTTCTTCAGAGCTTGGCCAGATCCTTCTTTATTGAAGAGTTTATGCTTGTAACTCTCAACCAGTTTGCTGAACTTTGCCTCCTCTGCTCGGCCCTTGTTATTTCTTCTCGATTTCTGGGGTCCACCCTGGAGAAATCACAAATACAAATGAACAGAAGAACAAATTTAAAGGAAGAATCATGACATAGTTTCAATAGAGAGTCAATAGAAGGGTGTAAACAAATTAAGAATCGGGAAGTACTGACCTCTGCCGTTAACCTCTTGGGTTTCGCTAGCTCCCTAACCTTCCTCCCCGATTTGCTCAACAACTCCTTCTGCCTCTTCTTCTTCTCCAGCCTCTTGGTTTCTTCAGCCTTGCCTCGATCCCTCCATCTGTTCTTAGCACCAACGTGCTTCGGTATTGTCTTCTTGGAGATCCTCTGCTCCAGTTTGGATGAAGGAGGTGGAGGTAGAACGCCTTTCTTCTGCTTGGAGAGGGGAGCTCTTGATTTCAGGATGGTTTGCTTTCCGTCTTGTGCTTTTTCCTTGGTTTTCCCTTCCCTAGCCTTCTGCATATTTTGGATTTGCTGAGCCTGAAGAATGAAAGACAAGTAACTTTTAAGAAATTGATATATCTTCTCCTTTCACATGATCTCTGGACCAAGGAAACCTTTATATGTAGATTAGTAATTTGGTAACTTCAAGCCATTATTGATGGTGTTCTTCGTTGAGGTTTATGAATCCCTGCTCGCCTTTTGGTTGTCTGGAGTCAGGGCAGTCACGAATGGATTCTCACAAAAATAAATGAATTTGGTGCCAAAAAGACAAACTGTCAAATACAGAGTACATTATTGTCTACAATAAAACAAATTGTACTAAACTAACTTGTAAACCATCTTAATTGATAAGCTTATTATCAGGGCTGGGTTATCCATAGGCACATCAAGCATTGTGCTTAGAGCCCACAAAAACAGTTCAGGGCCCACAAAAAAAAAATCAAAAGAATACAAAACAGAGAAAGGACTTGCAGACACACACATGAGATACTTTAAAATTCTAACAGCATATCTCTGGACTTATGCAAAGCTTACTGCAAATCTCAATGCATATAATAAATTGTAATAAAAACCAAAGCTTGGCCGGCCCTGGAACACAGGTGCCAGGGGCCTCTGGAATACTGATGCTGCGGGACTAAGGAGCATGGTGCCTATGGCCTACAGAACAATGGTTAGCCCGTCGTGCAATGACTTCCCTAATTGCATCTTGTAATACTCTTGCTAATTTTCAATAAAACATGTGTTTCAAAATGTCTACTAATCACTAGTCAATCTTGACAGTACCTTCAGTAAGGACCTATCTCTCCGTCTTTGTTTAGTTTCCAGCGCCAAACGATTTTCCAATGAGAAACCAACGATAGGTCTCTGTAGAAAAAAAGAGAAAATACAAAATAAGTTCACACATTTAACCAAAACGAAAACTTCTAGTAGATACAATGGAATTTTACCTGCTATTAATTGAACCAAAACAAAAACTCAGTGCGGTGCCCGCTGCTAAAATAAAGTATTCAAACTGCCTCTAGCTACCGAGCTAGCCCAGTGGTCTGGTGGTTTGACGTCTGCCTAGAAAGGCAAAGTTTGTGGGTTTGAATCCCATTCAAGTAATAAGCCTATTGATTTGTTTTTTTCACAGAACCCAGGAAACGTTTTTAGTATACAGTGCTTAACACCGATGTTGTAGGGTAAAACACAAATAATAAAACTCACACAAGTAAAATTTAGATTTGGGGGAAAATTAGATTGTAACTCCTGAAAAAAAGTAAGAGCAAAAGTAGCAGCACTGAAAAACGGGTAACTTAAACTTAGTTTATAAAACCTATTTATAAAACCCTTGTTATATAACCAATACATTCCTGACCTTTATTCCTCCAAAGAGCTCTGTGCTGTTGTTGACTTTTCGCAGTGCAGCCAGAGCGTGTTCGTGTTTTGTGAACTCGCAAAATGCAAAACCGAATGACTTGCAAAGACCCTGGGCATTCGGAGACTTCACATCACGCATGACTCTAGCCTGCAGAGAAATAAAATATCAGATATAATGTTAAGAGGCCATTAGCAATTTTTGAAGTTATCCCATAGGTAATTTTGATTGGTAAGCAGTTTGCAAGAGCTAGCTAGTTTCCTTTTACCCCCAGTATATAAAGTATAAACAATGTGTACAATTAATTCAAAATCCGAAGCACAGTATTTCATAAATCGTTGGCAAAGAACAGCAATTCAGAATGTACAACATAAATTTAATTTAGGAAATAATTAATACAAAAATATGTGCATCCTTTGCTTCAAAATAATTTTTTTAATGCATTTCTAACAGTTCCGCAAGTGGAGTAACTTTTATGCAGAATTAATGTTTATTACGAAATTACATGAAGTACATACAGCCATGCATCTTTCATGGTTTTCCACTCTTGTTGATGTATCAATTAAGATGTTGAAATGATCTCAGCAGCATTTGTCACTGCATTGAATTCAATGACCCTTGTACTGGCCATGACCTTACTGGCCCCAATGACCTTTATTACCCCCAATGACCTGATACTGACCTCAATGATTTTGGCCTTCTTGTCCCCTACGGCCTTCAGGAATGCCTCCCGTAGCATCTTGTCGTCAACGTACTTTGGCAGATTCTGGATTGCTAGGCGAGTCGGTGAGACGAAGACGTTGATGTTCTGGAGTTTGAGTCGTTTGATTTGTTCTAACTTGGTTCTCTTGGCTATGTCGGCGTCTGTCATGCCCTGCGCAGCCTGAGTCCCAGGCCTGATAACTGTAAGCAGATTCAGAGTTAACAGTCAAAATAAAAATGAAGATTGCTTTTAGTACAGCAATCAAAGTTCACCAGAGAATGTATGTGACGCAGGGCTAAAATTTGGGGCAAAAACCCACAAGAC
>CM021531.1:11376231-11395448 GCA_010994315.2 Pisaster ochraceus
GCTCTTTATAAAAATTATAACTTAAAACCTCTCAAGTTTCTAGCTAAATAGTACCTGAACTGCTGTGTAAATGGAACATGTTTGACCTCCTGCTGTGCGCTGATGCTCATTTTACAAATTTGCACATGATTTTGTCCAACCTGCAGAGTGCAAATTGAGCTGCATCTGCAGACAGATTGTGCAAATCTGTAGAATGCGGTTAAAGAAGTAAAGACCTTAGTTAGGAAGAGATGTTCAAATTAAAAAGAGATGACATTAGGGTTGTCTGAACTCTATTAGTCTATATAATATGAGTTTTTATAGGGTATGGTTTTGAATGGCCAACGAGCATTGTTTCACAAAAAGAAAAAGAAAACATTAAGGGGGAAAAATGGTTTGCACCAGTCATAGAACCATGAGCTTTTAACATAAGGCGAGGACTAACTGTGTGCTGCATTCTAAAGTCGCTCCTTTTGTTTCATTTGACTAAGGTTACTCAGACAAAACTTATTCATCAGTACTATCTCAATAAAACCTGATTCATAATGACATCTGAGTGGGTTCGTATTTTCGGCGCTGTGGCGTTGCCAGTCACTGGTGGACTGTTCGGAGCCTCGATAACTGGCAAGAAAGACTCTGATAACATGAAATGGTACAGGGGACTGAAAAGGGTCCCTTGGAACCCCCCAGAGTGGGTGTTCGGACCGATGTGGACCTACCTGTATGGAACCATGGGATATGCATCCTACCTTGTGTGGAGAGATGGCGGTGAGTATTTTTTTATCTATAACTTACTTTTCTTGATTAAATAAAAAGCTCCTTGGATGTGTTAGGGGGGGGGGGAAATTTGTTGATCTCAACAATATTTTTTACAATGGAAGTGCTATGTTTTGCGTTTGTTCCGATGCGAGTTTGTGGAATAATTTTACTACATAAACTATTATTTCTCGTGATCAAGATGAGTTTAAAAATATTTAAACCCAAAATTTGTGAATGTAAAATGTTGATGCAAGGGGCTATTCAAGTAATCAATGTTTAAAAAATTTCAAACTTTTTTTTGTAAATTGTCTTGACACACTCCAAATTTAGATTTTTGATATTGACACTGACAGATTATTTATTATAACTGACCCTATATTCTGAAGACGCAAAAATGCCTCAAGTAAGGCAGACAGATATGTTGGGGGATGTTCTCCCAGCTCAGTAGTTTTCAAGAGCTTTTACTGGCTTCCTACACATGCAACTATGTATTTGAAAATTTGAAACTAAAGAGGAATTTCTCGCCCCTAAGTAAGTTTTTTAAATTGTTGAGTATTTACCAATCAATGACTATACCTTTAAAAGAGAACCTTTAACTTACTAATGTTTTGTTTGTTTACTGCAGGTGGGTTTGATGGAGCGATGGTACCCCTTGGTATGTATGGTACTTCCCTTGCACTTAACTGGCTGTGGACACCAATTTTCTTCAAGTATCATCTCAAGGGACTGGTAAGAGGAAACACAGATTTTAGGAACAAAAGAAAGATTCCTTTTTATATTTAATTATGTTATTATTATCGGTGGAAAGATATTAAAGAAGTGGTATTCCTTATCCCTAATGCAATTATTACATCGACGATTTTTCATAGAAGTTTATTTTGTTCTTGACAGGCAGTCATTGAGATCCTGATGTACCTAGGAGTAACTGGAGTGACTGCCTACATGTTCTGGCCAATCAACAAGACTGCTAGTAAGCTTCTCTTCCCGCTGCTTGGATGGATCAGCTTGGCCTCAAGTCTCACCATTGGTGTCTGGATCAAGAATAAAGACAAAGACTCTTAGAGTTGTGTTCCGATTAACATTCTGTTAGTTTTATACCAACAGTAAGCCTTTCTTTTGAATCTAGAATCTACCAGAAGCAATGATTTTAAGTAATAAGCATTGACAATGTGACCTGTGACATCACATGTTTACAATAGAGTCACACAACCCGGTCTTCCTGCAGGCACAATTTGTACACAGCTCAATTGATAAAAACATTCTTTAAAATTACAATTTGCAGCGTTCACACATCTGATGTAATCAACTTTTGATATGAAGAAAGGGGTCACGTTTAAAAACTTGTTTAGATGTTGATTTGACAATTCTTGATTGCTTGTGATAATAATGATAACAATTCTTATAAGCACAATGTAGTATCTTGACTGCCAGGAAATGCCCTGGAATGTACACAGTCAAACTTTCTGTAAATAAGATGACACGGTCATTAGGAATGGTCAAGGTATCATCATTAGCTGATGCTACTGCAGTCCCGATGGTTGCATGTAGAGCCAGTGGGATTTAGAATGGCAAAAGCAAGTTCAGGCCTGATGATTTGCTCTTTAGAGGGCAGGGGGACCAAGGCGATTTCTCCTTTGGAAATGACACCTCTATGAGGAAACTAAATTTCTATTGGATTGTTTCAAGTGGCACCAAGGCAATGGCTATTTCCTTCGTTGCCTCCATGAAGCATAAGGCCTGCAAGTTCATTCCAAAGATTGCATATTTTTTTCAAGGTACAAGAAAATTTAAACAAATTGCATTCACTTCCTACCTTTATTACTTTTTAAAGAAGAACTCTATTTTTTTTCTCCAGCTTGTAGTCAGTTGTTAAAGTGAATCGTCACCTCATATAACGCTGTTTCTCCTTCAAGCTACCTCTGGGGTCTCTAAAACACAAGACAAATTTCCAAACAGGGTTGATAGGTTAATGGTTGTAGAGAATTTCATGTACTGTACTATGCAAATTTCTAAAGAAAAAAACCACCTGACAAAATATATTAACTGATGTAGATAATTAATAACTTAAAATACAAATTATATAAATGTGCTTCGAGGTTTGTTTCTGTTTTAATCTTTCTTGTTTCAGTAGGGATTGATTAAGTGAGAAACATCTGCTTAGAACCAAAGAGATGTGCTTACCATAACATGTGTACCAGCCAAAATGTCATGTTATTTCAATTACATGTGACTGGTTCCCTGTCTTCTGTGGTAAGCATGTACATTTCTGAGCAAGTTTTCTGAATGAAAATGACTTTTATTTCTTTAAAATCCATAATTGACTTATAATCAATACAATGTTTATAAGTAATTTCAAATGTTATCCTAATAAATCATTGAATTTGGTTTTTTTCTGACATGGAATGATTTATGTGTATTTCGCTTTTGCATTGGACCCTTTGAAGATGTTTTTAACTCTCTGTAGTTTCCTCAAAATGATACCACACGTTGTTTACAAAATACAAGTTGCAATTTGTTGTGTTTTTTATGTTTTTTTTATTACAAATCTCGTACACATCGCATTACAACAAACACCATACTCAGCATTTCTTTTACACAATCAGCACATCGAAACAAGACAATTTACAATGAATACGTCCATTCTTACAACTACAATGTATTTATATGCACACAATGCGGCACCATACTGTGCTAGCTTTCACTAACAACTTCATGACCACTCTTTTTACAAATGGCCAAAAGTGACCAGTCTTCTTTTCAAGTAACCCCCTCTCACTATAATACATCTTTATATTTTCACCTTTTCAGCCAGTCCACATTTTGGACAAACGTTGAAGTTCCAAACGTGTCCAATTTTGATACAAAATATGGCTCTCTCTCTGCAAGTTTTTACATGGTCTCCTGCTTTCTTGGTTTTAAACCAAACCCTGCACGAGTAGACCTCCCCAACGGTCGACCATTTTGTTTTAATCTTGTGTTTATCATCGGGTTGAGGTGGAGACAGAAAAACTGGGCCCCTCAACCTGAAATTATTTTAGAGGCCTTTTCCAAACCTCGGCTTGGGCTCCGACTCCGGGCTCCGTTTGATACTGGAAGCACTGTACTCTGCTCCAAAATTGATGGCAAAGCCGGAACCCAAGCCGAGGTTTTGAAAAGGCCTCATGGTATTCCTGTAAAACAAAGATGGCCGCTGCATGGGGTAGGGCTATCGTGCAGTTTCCCTTCTCGTAGTTGTCCATTATTTGACACTTTACATAGCCAATATACAGCACCACAGTGATTTATACACAAATTAGTAAACATCGAAAAGACTGAATACTTTAACTAAAATAATAGTTTATCAACTTGGAGGCACTTTTCAGTTGATGTGTAGAGTTTAGTGGGACATAAAATCTTAATGGCATTGGTATTACATCCCATTCTTCCTCAGGAAATTGTTAAAATGTTTATAAATAAATATGTATATACAGCACTTCTTTTATGGGCAAATTTTGACCATTATTTGGGCAAAGATTTTGTCAGCAGCTGTCTATTGCAAATCTGACACAAATCGTGGCTTGTTTTAAATTATTCCCTGAAAAAATTCAAGTTTTAAAATGAGCCAACTTCTAGAAGATTGAATTAAATTCAACAGTCACGGTTATTAAAACATAAACAATAAGACTTTTTGCATAGTGTAAACCTTTTGAAGGCAAATGTTTTAAGTTTCTAAAGTCGAAGGTATATCCAGGTATTGCGTCATACGCTCAAATGGTCACACGCTCAAATGGTCACGGAAAGTTTACAGATTGTGTTTCGTATTAGTACCTGATTTTTGTAAGTTTATTATCCCAACTATTTTCTTTGGATTTCCGAGGATTCGGTACTTTTTAATCAATTCTTAACGGACCTCTAACTTCACATTTAACATTGCACCAGTGTCTCTAATCAAAACGCAGTGGTGCGACACGGGTTGCCTTGCCTCGGTATCCTTTTATATTTGTCAAGAATCGTCAGAGCGTATTCCTCTTTGATTCCCCAAAGAACACAGATGAATGTTGCTTGAAAAAAATCTTACGATTTTATAAAAACATTTTTGAATTAAACATTTTCTTAGCCAAGAACTTGCGAATGCAATGGCATTCATTTTGCAGCAAAACTATATAAACTTGTTTTCATATAAATTACGTCAGTTAAAAAAGTTCGAAATTAAAAACGGATTGCATCTTTGTCGTGGAGGTAGTAAAAAATAAGATACATATTGTATTACAAAAAATGGAAGCACCACTGATACGGGATAATCGTATAAATTATGGAATGATTGTCGAGTTGTTAAGATTTGGTCAGTTGGCCTACAGATGGAAAATATTGTGTAAAGTTTTATAAATATGCAAACACTAAGACTTTTAAGATTTGTTATCTGTTCATTCATATGCAGGGGAAACAGAGTTGGGTGTGAAGTTGGACTACTCATTTCACGAGTGTCAAATATTGACGTCAAATGTTTGAACTTTTTTGAAGTGTCGATATCTCAGAACTAGCTATCCCTATCTTGTTTACACTGGACTGGGCGAGTAAAGCAATTTTTGAATGCTGGTTTTGACCAAAAATATAATTACATGTATAGGCCCTATGATTTGAAATCATATGAGTATTTTGAGAAATGTCTCTGTTGTGGATTAATTTCATAAGCATCGTCTGTCATCAACTGGAAACGGTCAGAGCTCAAAATTTTAGGGGCTTTTTGGCGTAATTGTTATATAATTGATACCTTCGGTAAAATGTGGGTTCAGTTATCTTTAATTATAAAAATTCAGATATAGACATGGAAATGTACCTTTCAATATGTAAACATGTTAGCTCATCCTTGAACAGTTTTAAAAAGCAGTAAAATATTGCGTGCGTTTTTGCACATATTTTATTTTTAAAAACGGAATGGTTTTTTCCAGCCCGATCCCTTTCGGGTTACATTCGTCGGACCAGCCTACGATCCATTTCAGGTTTAGGCTCCTTGTAAAATTGCTAAATTGTCTCTGCTCTCTGTTGGAACATGTCGGTGGTCGTATCTAACCATCCACTTGAGTGTTCAGCGCTTTATTTGCCATCAGTTTATTTTTTTAGGTTTTAACCAATTACACTGTTAAACAATTCCCTTCTTTTAGTTTCCAACCGTGACTACGGCCTTTTCGGGTGGGGCTACATTTGAAAACCCCATTAGTGTGTCTAAAACATCTCCTTCAGTACTTGTGGTCTCATCGTCAGCAATGCATTCGTCTATCTCCTCCCTGTCTGAAATCTCCAGAGAGTCGTCACTACCAAGGCTGTCCGGCCGTGCGTCGCGCTTCATATCTGCCGTCTTGTAGCCCGAGCGTCGCGCCGGCGATGGCGGGGTGGATCCCGAGCATGCAGTGCAAGGCTTGAAGAGGGTTGGCTCAATCAGCACCTCGCCTCGGCCTCCCTTGAAGATGGTACCACAGCAGATCTGCTCCCTAGATAAAGAACAGTCAAACATTAATGTTAAATTTAACAGTTTTGTTTTGAGATGACCACTTGAAGTTCATCTTTCAACCTGATAGTCACCATGAACTTCTAAACTACACTGCTCAACAAAATATAAAGAGAGGGCCGTCAGCTGCGAAAACAAAACAAAACTATATTCATTTTATAACATTTCTTGTATGGATCAATCTACTTGAAGGGGTGACGCTTGATAGGAAATCTCTAGGCTGCATTCGACAAAGTGGAACATTTATTTCTTTAGAATGAAGGAGTTGATTTTCGCCCTTCCCAGTAAACGATATCAGTTTGCTTTTCAAGAAATGGGCACTAATAATAATTGCTGGCAGGCTTACATTTTCCAGTACGTTGTATCGAGAATTGCTCTTAATGATGGTGGAAGATCAAATCGTTCCTGCGGGGTCATCAGCTCCAATCCTTCTCGAGTCTGCACCTCGTCAAGTTCGTCATTGGAGCTCTCGCTCGCCGTTGGACTAAGAGGAGGCTTATCGGGATCTGATTTTTAAAAAAGGACCCAAAGAAATTGTCTCATTTCACTTTATTTCCACTTCAAACAAAACAAACATCTCAAGAAAATAATGTCAAGAGTTTTTCGAGAACTTTTTGAAATGCTGGCATCGAAAAGAGATGTGGTTGGAAAAGAAACAACGCTTTTGACTTATGCAACTGCCAAGATTCTTGCAGCCTTTAGGCAGAAAGGTGTTTTAAAATGTTTGTGGTCAGCTTTTAGTGTATTCTGGAGTTACAATGATTATGAGTACTCTTCTTAAGATATTTACCTTCACCTGAAGGCTGTGTAAGTCTGTCCATGAGCCGCATCTTTCTTATGCTCTCCACGCTCCGGTGTTTACGCTTTCGGATGCTGCAACTACGAAGGCCGGACGATGGCGACGATTTACCCATGGACGTGTGCTTCAATTTACTCCGAATTAGGCTTTTTCCTCCGGGCCCTGCTCTGGCGTCAACCACCTACATGAAGGGGAGGGACGTGGTGAACGAGTTAGGAATAACGAAACAAGAATCATCCTAAACAAGAAGACAGACTCGAAAATGTTTCAAGGAGTGTGGAGGTCTTTCTTTGAATATTGAAAATCATCCATCCGATTGAAAGCGATGACGTACTCATTAATTGTCAGCCGTTTTGGAGCATTTCAATCATATCTTTGTTTAGACAGTTGGGGACATATCAGCAATAACTTAAGATATGCAAGTAAAGATAAAAACTGTCGAATAACACAGACATGGTTAAAATTCATAAAACGTATGTTAATAACTTACATGGTTCCAGTTCCTTTCCGTTCCTTTTGGAAGCTTCTTCCACCTTTTGATTAGCAACACACACGCGTTGCAAATTTCCCCGGCTCGCTTCTGCTCCTCACCAAGGTTGAAGCACAATTTGAACTCATTCTCGTACTTTTTGCTGTCTGCTCGGCAAAAGTATGGACACATAAATCATTTAGTTATTATCTTATCTTCAATCTCAGTTTCGAAGGTTCTGTAACTTAAAACATTCTCACTTCTATAACTTAGCAGTCAATCAATCAATGCAACAAAAAGTTTTCCCGCTATATCTTGACATCTTCAAATAATTCAGAGGGTCTTACCTGTGAATCTTGAACTTGACGATTTTGCTCGACAGATGCAACAGCCATTAATACTACGGTAAATCTTGGGACGGTGGAAAGCAAACATGGTTAAATTCTTTCAGGACGAGATGGTCGGAACATTAGGCAGCTAGCTGTATCTCGTCGGGCTACAACCAGACTTCCTGGTGGAAACTTCCTTTGTGTTTAACCACACCTTTAATTCAAAAGACAAAACGATAAACAGTACAGATTTAAGACAAAGCAAAAGCTTCCTGCTTTGATCCATAAACATCAGTACAGGTAAGAAGAACATTCAATCAGCTTCATTTCGAGGTGCACGGAATTCTGTATTTAGCAACCACTGGTTTATAAAAAATTTGGAAGTAGTTTGAAGAAAATGATAATTATTACTGATAGTTTCTTGGTCGTCTTCCCCCAAGCATATGGGCTATGATTGATCAAAACAAAGGATCAAGACCCCACACCATAGTCTCTGTTTTCAATTTGACCTTTTCCAAACCACGGTAGGCGGGCTCAGTCCGCCATTTTGACAAAGCCCAGGGACGAGGCCACGTGCATGACAAGTATGTACTACAGCTCCAACTAATGGATTCCACATCCAGTGTGGCGGCCATTTTCATATAAAGTACTCAATGAATGGAAGACAAACAAGATGTTTTCTCTATGATAAGACTCTTAAGTTGATGTTTATTGGACATTAAAGACATCACCCAATAGTCAACGACTTCTTTTCTGTTTGACAACAGTCGCTAAAAACCCAAACATCCAATTATACCACGGCACGTGCCGGGTCTTTGTCGGCGCTCATCCATGCGTGAATCTGGACAGGTGGTGAAAAGTATGACCGTAACGATCACAGGACAACAAATGGCCGAAGAACTTAATATAGCTATGTACTGAAAATTGAATGGGTTGTTTTTATTCCAACGTGTATATACGGGTGTAGGTATAAGGGTCAGTCCTTTGTGAAGGAAACGCAAAAGTGACAAAGCATTCAGTCCACACTCACCAGTGGGTAGACGGAAATTTTGATTACCACGGGTTTTTCTGATTCCAAATATGTTTACTGATCACATTATTTCCTCATTCGATTTTTCGTCTGTTTTATTTCATATCTAGCAGAGTATGTAATGAACCATTTCCTTCCAGAACTGACATTTTTTGAAAACGCTAACTCGTACAGATTAAAAGGCCTTCCACGGTATCCGGTCGTGTAGAATGCAGTAAATCACCAAAATGTTACTATATAGTCAAGCCCCAAAATTGTGAAACCAGTATGAGGTCATAATTTTGAAGGTCGTCTGTTTACAGCAGTTTCTTTATAGTAAAAAAAAACACCATGCTATTTATATGATGACAGCTGTGTAGATTCAATGTAAAAATTGACTAAAGTTGACAGCAACGCCTAGACTTTAAAAAATATAATTTTAATAGTAACAAGGGCAGGGTGCATGTGTTCTGCAGTATAAAAAAAGAATGCAAATTTAGAAACGAAGACACTCATAAAATCACGAGCATTGCTTTGTAAACATAGCACAACATAACATACAGAGTAAGCTTATTATCCACTTAGGAACCTAGGGGCCTAGTAATGTTACATCCAGACATAATCGTGCTGGTAAAAATGTGGTTGTACCTTCATCATCCATTGATTAAGTCTCCTAATGTTACTCATATTTCTCAAAATGTCACTAATATTTCACCCCTCGAAACAATCTAAGAAAATCATTCGAAAACAACAACCGAACACCCATTGACATCTTTGTTATTGGGCACAACCGATCGAGTTATTGCGGTACACAAAGAGGCTGGATTGGCCAGCTTTGTGTGGTCCGCAATGGTTGTGGATAGCCAGCCAGTCGTGGCACGCGACCGGCACGCGACATGCTCCCCCATGCGACCTGATAATGCCTCAGGCCGGGTCGTAACGATTTGAAGGAGACAACAACACTGACCCTGGGCTCCCTACGGCTCAGCACAAAAATGGTATACCAAATAGGGGCATAGTGGTAAAAGTCAGAATGTAGACATGCAGTGAGGAGAAATTTACATCAAAAATTACCATCATGGGGAACTTGTACACGTGGTTAATATATTTGCCATAGACGAAGCGGAAGTGGGTACCCTGCTACCAGGATAATAGCATGGGTATATGTATTATGGTATAAGTACATTGTGTGTTATCAATGTACATAACAAAGGGTGGTTGGTTTTATGGGCAAGCAGAAATCACTTTTTATTGTTTTCCTCTCAGAAAAACCTTCTCAATTATTGAATGTCTAATCTTTTGGCACTATAAGAGAAAAGTAAATACTTTTCAACGAACTGTCAATTTTGGCTAGTGAAAAACGATGTAAAAAAAGGGGGGAAATTGTAATATAAACATTGAGTACTTACCGACGGGTAGAGAAGGGTCCTCACAGCGGCACTGGGAACGGACACTACGACTACGGGTAGGCTGCTAGACAAAGCTCTGCGTGCGCGGTATGCCGATCGCGCGTGGTGTATGTACGCGGTGCTTCACAGCCCCGAAACTCATTGTCCTTCTAGCTACTCGCTGGCAAACGTGTGTTGGATGTATAGCGCCCTCAGTTTTCCATATTATCGAGTTATTAATAATCTAGAAACACTAGGGAGGATAAAAGTGGAAGAAATAAGGGTTGGATTCAGTTAGATGCGAAGGTTTCACAACTGTTAATAAGATGGAACGATAATAGGTTTCAGACTTGAGTAACTAAAGATATAAATAAATAAAAACACAACTCAACAACAAAAACAAATGATAGTAATGGCGGCAACTAAAAGTGGACAAATTGTATTAATCTGTTCACGTGATTTACTTACTTTTTTATCGAGGATGACCTTCGTGGCAATTTCAGGTCATTTCCTTCTTACTGTAAGCAACATTATTTGAACACCTTTGACCTTTGACCTTGCTTTAGTGTAAATGAAGTAAATTGAATACTGTCATGAATCCAGCGATTGCTGATGATTGCTCAGAAAGTTTTGAACGGTCTTTAGAAAAACAAGAGAGTGTGTATTTAAACAAACTATCATAGACAACAAGCAACAAGTAATTACAGAAAGAGAAATTTTAGTGGATTTATGCCACCCTATTAAAACAACCAATAATAATAATGATAATAATAATAGTTAATAGATAAGTAAGTAAATAAATAAATATATAAATAAATAAATTGATTAATTAACAAGTAATTTGGGTTTGAACAAAGACAAATAAGTAAATACACAAACAAACTAGTTTTTAAGTATAGATTAACACAAATAAATAAACACAAAATAAGTCAATAATAAAAACGTGAAAAATAATTATTAATACAAATAACAAATAATACAGTAGCACAAAACTAACTATGAAACATGCTGATGCATGATTCGTGGTGAAACTTACCACAGACCATCTCCTGTCGTCTAGGCTGAGTCTTCAACAACTCATCACAATACTTCCTTCATGTTGCCACTCCCCCTGAAAGATGACAAAACGCAACCACTATTGTGGATTCTCTGTTTTAAAAATAATGTTTATACAAATCAACCAAACCGAGATCGTAGTGGGTGAAACTGTCACAATTGTGATTTTTGATGGAGATTATCAAACAATGAATGCGTTTTAATGGATGCGTTATGCTTTCGTTGATATGTTCAGAATAATGATTAATGTTGAGTGATGTTCACAACTCATTAATCACCAGTGACATCATTTGCATTTCAGTTGTAAATTTATTGTTAATATATTTTGACTTGACTGTTAAGTGTTGTGACTTGTTGTCGTTAGTGACTGCACTTGTTTTCTCTGAAAGAATTATGTTGACAACATTTTTGAATCTACGTGATTGACAACAAAGTGTATGAAATTAAATTAAATGACATCACTCGGCAGGAGAACCCTTTGGTCACGTGACTGGAGAAGTATTATGGGTTGCTCACTCATTGGCCTTTCCAAGGTAGCCGCCATATTGGATATTGCGAACGTTAGAATTTTCGCGCCTGAGGAAAGTGCTTCACTAAATAAAACTCTCTTGTGAACTCTGTAGACAGGTCTTAAATAACATTTTCATGGTTCCTAAAACTATGACATTTGAAAATTCTTCTAAAGACCATATGAAGTTGCTGTAGGACGGATGAGTGGTTATATTTCTGGTGAAATCGCTGCAAATTAACGTAACACGGATAAACTGGTGCGACCCCATTGGTTTGTACGTGTACTCGGTTTTCAGTTTTCGACGACAATCACACGATCACGATGGAATCATCCAAGTGATGGGACGGGGATTCAGACTAAATAACATTGCTTTGACCAAGACCTTTGCTTTGAAGTGAGTCCCCACATACCAGTGGGAGGGGAGAAGGAATAGTTTTCTTTATTTAGATTGTAAGTATAGATTAATTTTTGATTTCAATGCTTGTTTTGGTTTGCGTGTTTGACAATCTGACAAGTTTACGAACAAACGAAGCCGGTCATGACGTCGTCGATGCTCGACTGATGTTGGTTTTGGAATGGGTAGCAAGTTTATTAATAAAGCATGGAGGTAGTAGAAAGTATGAATAACGTCGGTCTACACTCGGTATTTTTATGATGTACAATTGAATTGAGCCATCGTTTCTAATTTATTATTATAATTTAGTCTATTTTATTTTAGATGGGTGACTGTGATGACAGGATGTTTTCAATTTTTGCACCCTCTGTCCTTTCCATTCCAAAGAATAATTTCCCCATCCGACTGCCATTTTTTTTTTAATCATTGGTCATATTGATCATAATGATATTTTGACAAACAATAGTATCAAATTCATATTTACCCAAGTTTATTTATGTTTTTGGTCATAATATTAGTGAAAAAGTGATGGTTTAATTGTGCATATGATGTCCCCTTTCTCCAATCCAAATAATATGGTGATCGATTGATAATCATGTCATTATGTATGATATGAGTGAATGATATGCATATGAATATGATGTATGAAAATCATGTTAATTTAGAAACATTGAAAAGACCCTTTCAGTTTTTAAGGTAGTTAAATATGTGCCATGTTGAATATGCCTTGTGCGCTTTGGTAAGTTGTTTATTTTGTAAAGGCATTTACACAATTCGTAACATCACGCATGCTTCATTTCAAGCTGTGCGTCATGTGCAGTCATGAAGTTGCAACATTCAAAATAGAGACAACGCACCATGGCGCCCGACAAATTCAACATGGCGCATATTACCATGAAGGTGTCTATTTTCTATGTCAATGTTATTTAGCTTATACAGTACATGACATTGATTGTGTTATCCGTAATCTTATGTTGTACTATTTTTTCATGGGTGCCAAAGCTATCATCAGGTATCACTCAGTGATAATCACTTTGTACATGTAAATAAATCAGTCCTGTTTTTCTTGGGTGTTGTCATTATTGACTTGTAAATGCTACGTCCGACCACCAGTTTTCCATGTGTTATAATCAAAATCATCATCTAATCAGGGTAATCAAGGGACTATTTTTGGTATTAATGAGTATAAAAGTGACACTTGTGCAACATTTTTCCTGATACAGCACCTGTTCCTTCCTCGTGCATGCACTTCTCGCCTGCTGTCAATGTGTCATAAAGTTCTTGAGCAACTACCAGTTTCCTTTTTTCAAAGTTCTCAATTTCGAAAGGAGTCACACTTTTGTCTCTGCCCTGTTGTAATTTCCTGGAATGGAGTGTGTATAAAGTTACAGAAGTGATTAAAATAAAACAATACAAATTTGTTTTACAAATTTGTTTATTGTTCAATGACAATGAACAGAATGTGCCTACTTTCATTTTCAAAATAAGTCATGAAAAGTCCTTGACCTAGACAGACAATTGATATATGAAAACAAACTACAGATTTTCTCAGACCATTGTTTTATGGACTACTTCAACAATGGATCCATATTCGGAGAAGGCCGGAATTCCATGTGTCCGTGCCTTGTGGGCATTACCTAAAAATGGAACTACATGCCAGAAACGCACACAATTCCATGTTTCTGTAATTGCGTGTTGCATTACTTGTAACAATGCACGGCATGAATTTTCATTTTTAAAGATTGCACATTACGCACAACGCATGACCGACAATGGATTTTAAGCCAAAACTGCTCAATTTGTCACCATTTTGTCACTCGGTATTACCCAAATTGTGCTTGGTCATAACAAGAGACAAGGTCACAGTCGGTTTCCCATCTTTTCCCACTTTTAAATAGCCTCAAGCAAACCAACCTGCAAAGTTATAGACATTTCTAAACCTAACCCCTGTCCCCGAAAATGAAACAATGTACATGTAGCTTTGATTTAGGGCATTTTTTCAGTTTGTAAAAAGAGTACTACTTTAGAGGACCCCTCCCACCCCAAAGTAGTACTTTATCAACATTTGTCTTTCACAATTGATGCACACTATTTGAATATCAACACTTTACACCACATGTAATAGTATTGTGGTCTCAGACCCACCCCTATACTCTTTGTATGACAGTGAAAATGTTGAAAACTTTGGCCGGCACCTTATTTTAAAGGATCAAAAATTGGTTTTGCTTCAAATAACCTTTAGTCCTATAAATTTAATCTTATACTTTGACCTGTGGTTTGACCTGACGGGTTTTGTTAATAGAACTGATAAGGTCTCAAATCCATTATACTGTGAATCTGTTCTCTCTCTTATCCACTGCTAAATGTATATTTTATTATTGATTGCATGGAAATATGCTTAGCGAATAAATGCTTGCTGCTAAGGAGTTTTATGAAATTAAGTCATGCTGGTATTATAAAATCAGCTTGTTTTGTATCGTGATTTTTGTCTTCCCCCCCCCTTTCATTTAATGCAATTGATGGATTTATGGGGACTCCAGTTTAGGCATGCATGATATTCTTCCTACTTTAGTCTGATTTCTTTTTGGGTTTTTACCTTGAACAAATCAGAAAAATTATGATTGAACAGCCTGAAAAGTCTATTGAAGCGTGCACTGTGTGTACATGTAGGTCAGCCTGTGTGCTCGATAAAATGTTCCTACTTTATCCCCAAGAACCAAATATAGTGCCCGTTATTAACATAAGTCACAATTTCTAATACTGGGTAAAAGTATGTTTTGCTTTCCCCGTCCAATTTGTTTTCCTTTTTGATGTGCCCAATTTTTCCTAACTGTTTTTCCCGACACTTGGGGGTCAGTCCCCACCCCCCCATGCGCCCATGTGCTCATGTGCCCATAAACCATGCCCCATGTGTTTGAGCAATTGTGGCTTGAAAACAAAAATTAGTCTGTCCCATTTCATTACATGATGTGAAATTTATACACAGAGAATACACAATACTGTAAAAGTCCTTCCACTTCATTACGATCAACACATTTGTAAACAAATTCAGTTTAACATAATCAATTAAAACAGTTTGGTACAAATAACTGATTTGTTTCAGGTTAGGGCTTACAAATAGTCAAATTTTTGTGGATTTGGCAAACTTACGCCAACACTTCCTGTAGACCCTGTGCTGAATTTTGCAATTGTTACAATTGCCCTTTGTGCGTAACACATTCCGGATTGAAAATGTGTGTAAGTTGGCAAACGTTTGAGTGGATTGCACTCCTGGCGTGCAGCATGTCTTCTTTAAACCCTTGTGGGTAATAGTTTGTTCCGTTACACCAACTCAAGAGCTGGTTGGTTACAGCTTACAAAAAACTAGTAATTTTACTCATCAACTCCCTGTACACATGCACAGCAATATTAACCATCCACGGTCACGTGTAATTCTAACTACCCATATACATATAACCCAAGCCCTTGCTACATCTTAGAGGGGTCGAATGTCAGGATATGAATGAATATTTAGTTTCTTGGTTCAGTTGTATAGGCACAGTGCAAAACTATCACAATTTTAAAAACTGCAACCAGTCCGCTATCTCCTAGGAGGTTTCTTTGAAAACAAATACTTGGGCTTCTGTTTGATGGACTTAGATTGGACTGGTTAGTCTACCAAGTATACATGTAGTTGCCGTAGACGTTTGGCTCGCCTGCAGTTCTGCTCAACTAATAACCATGGTCTGAGAATAGATTGGTCCTTTTGTCAATTATGGTATATGGCAGACAGGGAACCCAACTTGGATGGTTAAGTACTTGTCACATTAAAAGGAATGTTGGGCTGGCTCAGATTCAAGTTAAAGTAAAAAAAAATTACTGGGTAAATAAAGTTGACTCTGTTAGTACACCAAACTATAAGCAAATGGATGTTGTTGCCTTCAGCAGGTTGTACGTTTGTAACCTTATAATATGTATTGGTTCTTTTGTTCTCAACAGGGTGTTTGGGAATCACCACCTGCTAAGGTGTTTGTTTCTGCTGTTAAGTTTGTTCATTTTGTGACCACACAGTTCTTTTCTATTTATTCTTCTGCAGGACGTAACTTGAAAAATCTACAATGTTTTGGAAGTTTGACGTACACACTACGTCTCAAGTAGACACCCTGCTGGAGAAAGAGGTATGTATTTGTCATCTTTAACCAAAGTCAGGCTCAGGCCTGATACTTCATTCTTGTAAGGGTAGGGCAATTTTATTTATTTATTTTTTTTAAAGTAAAGGGCTTACCAATGAAGGAATTTGAAACTGGAACATTTCAAGGGCACAACTTAGGCAAAGACCAGGGGCCTAGAGGCAATTGCCTCTGTTAAGTATCAGGCCTGCAAAATGGTTACCTTATAAATTGATAACGCTATAATAGACAGTTGCATATACCACATCTGTTTTTAATATAGGTGGGTACAATACCTTGATAATGATGTACATGTACCTTAAATTTATTCCTTGTAGGTAGAATGGTGTTGGTTTCAATTGCTTTAATTATTCAAAAGCTCACCTCATTTCCTGTTTTCTATGGTTTTATGTGCATTCCATCATTTAAAAATTTGTTGTTTTTTTTCATTTCTAAAATGAAATAGTAGAACAGTGTTTACAAAGTTATAGAACTCTGCGATTGTATGTAACAAGTGTGAGGAGTCATAGCAATAAACAAACAAACAACGATCGTGAAGGATGCTTCATGTTATATTCACAGAAAAGGTATCGCCCTCGAGTCATTCATAAAACAACATTACATGTAAACTTACTATTACTGCATGAACTTTGTGGAACATGCCAAGTCGCACGCCCGGCATTCATTCAGGAAATGGTTAATTATGTTAATTATAATTGAGTAAATCCTTTTTGGAATGCTTGATGACTAATAGTTGTATCATATTTCCTTCAAAAGCCCTGTCCCATAAAAAACGCACCTCATTGAGTAACAAAGTTTATTTTTCTCCGGCACTCACAAGTTGTTAACATTGATATGTTTATGATTTTGATTCTGAAGTGTTTTGCATTGTCCGGTTCAGACATTTAATTGAATTCTGTGTAAACGGCTTCGAATTAAACTTCCCTTTCTTTTTTATATGATGTCTCTCAGAGATAAGAGACCACAGAGTTTTATTTTAGTTCGGACATGCTGTTGTTATTACACACCGAGATTACATCCAAACTGAATTAATTACTTGTGCATTAATCGTGCATTTGCATCAAACAGTAATATTTCCCCTTTTGGGGTTCCTTTCCTTCTCATGTTTAATGAATAGACCACAAATTATGCTTGCACTTTAAAGAACAAGAAGAACCTAAGTAAGGAACTGTCAGAAACAGGCCTGATCCTGGGCATGTTTGTTTTCCAATTCAAGAGTATCCACAGTATTTGTAAGGAATGTAACTTTGCAAGGAAGTATTTTATTAGTTGGCTAGAGCAATGACTAGCAGCATGGGGAACCACTGTTACACACGTACATGTACCTGTATGAAATATCAGGTCATAGTTGTGTTTGTAGATACTGGACAGGACTGTTTGAGTAAATACTCTGCTTTTTTTCTTATCATAGTTATTTTTTTTTTTCTTTCTGTACAAAGTTCAGTTCTAAAAGATCATTGAACATAATGTACATTTCTCACCAGTCCAAAGTACACTTTCAGTTGATTGTAAAAAGAAGCACAGTTTACTGCACTTTCTTGATGGTCCTCATTGAGGATTGCAATATTTGTTATTTTTGTGTGGATGGTGAAGTATTTAAAAATTGTTCATTTGTTAATTGCTCTCTTTTTGTGTGTGTGTGTGTGTGTTTGTGATTATCCTGGGTTTGATTACAGGAGTTTAATTTATTGAACGGTTGGTTAAATGATACGAATTCATTCTTGACAGCGCTAGAATAGACAGTTGCATATTTTCAATACACATTTTGTCAATGCAACTGTGAATCTTTCAAATGTACAAAGAAATGTCTAGTGTCTAGCACTTTTTATACCACATCTGTTTCATAATTTAGGTGGGTACATTACCTTCATGATGATGTATGTACCTTGCATTTATTCCTTGTAGGTAGAATGGTGTCAGTTTCAGAGGACCATTTCTAAATTGGCTAAAAACAGTGGAGTTGAATTGAAAACAGCAGAACGATAAACAAAGTATTAAACTTCAAGTAGAAGAATAATGTATGAACCCAATTTTTTCTAAAGACACTCGATGAGGTTGTAGGCATTTAAGGAAATATGTAATATCTGTATGTTGGAATTTAGATGGCTTTCTGAACATTTGGAACGGCAGTGTTGGTTGGTAAGAAACATAAATAAGAATGATAAATGGGTTCATTGTGTGCTGAGTTTTGTCTTTCCCCAAACCTAATAAATTTGTATTTTCAGTATGTTTAAATTTTTTCTTTAAGTCGAATACCTGGAAGTGATGTTTTCTTATTTGGTATCTTTGTGTGGTGAATAGGCAAACAGGGAAAAAATGAGAAGAAATTAAGTTTACAAATGCATCCCCAAGCCCTATGCTCAGTATTGAAAGGGCAAGGGCACCAAGGCATTTTCTCCTTGGTAAAGGCACTTCTATGAGGAAATTGCAAATTTCTATAGGAATATTTCAAGGGGCACCAAGGCAATGACCAGGTGCCTGCATCAGGCCTGCATCCCCCTGTAAATCCTTGGCTGTGACAGTGATAAAATCTGACAAAAGCCACTTAGCTGATACTCCATCTTCTTAAAATCTGGATTATAAAAAGTGTAGACATCTGTGGCCTTTCCTTTAAAGAGCAGCCTATTGTACTGAAAGTGCGCATCAGGATAACTTGTTTGTTTGCCGGAATAAAGCCCAATGTTGCCAAGAAATGATTAGACAGCCAACTTCTGAATTTTTGATTTACACAATTATGTCAATAAAGAAATGAACAGTACACGAGGCATGATGGGTTGGCAAGACATGTGATTGTGGGAAATACAGAATTTGGCAAAGCACAGGGGTCGAAATTGCCGGTAGCCCGCTAGCCCGGGACTACCAGATTGACA